>JAGDFM010000029.1:0-58042 GCA_019155715.1 Phytophthora pseudosyringae | reverse complement strand
CCCCCCCCCCCCCCCCCCCCCCCCCCCCCCCCCCCCCCCCCCCCCCCCCCCCCCCCCCCCCCCCCCCCCCCCCCCCCCCCCCCGCGAAAGGCTTGTAGTACGATCTGCCCGATGGTCGTAGTCTGGACCGGACAAGTGGTGAAGTATTTTTGGTTAGCACTGGAAGCGCCTACTTGCGTGGGTGCAAGCGTGGTCAATGCCAGGATTGGCAGGAGAATCGAACCCCAACGTGGCATCTTGGAGATGATCGGGTGACTGCAACAGCAAAAGCTCTACATATATATGGACGACTCCAAGATCGCCGGGCGGATAGTAGCGTACTGACTTTTAATTCATGCGAGCTTAATGCAATCATATTGTAAATGCAACGGAACAAATTTATGATACTAGTATACGAGAATCCAGTACTCTTGTACTGGATTAAGGAAATTCCCGCGATTTTCCCAAAGAGTATATTCACCTACATGATGTAGATATACAACTACTGTAGAGGTAAGATAAGTAAGTTGGACTGATAGAGCACTGTCAATTACAACAGCACTGGAGAAATGGAAGATTTCCAAATGTGAGCGGTTCTACCAATGGCGGAACTCATGGGGCCAGTATTAACTCTACTTATCGCGGTATTTACAATGCACTTCGCAGACGACGCGCCCAATGCTGCCTTTTCGTGACAAATTCGACACGTCGTTTGCTGTACGAAGTTGAGCCCAACATCGATCTGCCCCAGCACATGAAAACTGTCGCTGATGTTTACTATTTCGAGGTTATCGCCATCACGAAAGCCTCGTGTGGCCGTTTGGAGTCGGCCTGAAAGCTAGAAACGACACACCGCTCAGTTCTGTTCTTTCTCGAGCGTTGTGGTAATCCCTCAAACGATCGGCCACCGACTTGTGGTAATGGGAAAATCAGTCGAAGATCGTTCAGTACACTCACCACCATCACGTTAAGCGTTAGACGACACGTGACCCAACGCATTTATTTGCTATAGCTACAGTATGTCCAGTCTGAAAACTGCCTGGCGTACGCACATCCACGCTACCAACCATACACGTAAAATCGTTGCCTTCAATAGAAGCGACTCAAGCCACAAGCAAAGAAAGATCTGCAACAGAGCACTTCGACATGACGGATATTTTGTATCACAAATCCTGTAACGCTACTCTCGAAGTACGAGCTCAGCGTCGGAATCCCCAATAAATAGTTGGTTTCCGAATGTTTCGAGGCTGTTTTAGGTCTTGAATTGCTAGTGAGGGCTCCGGTTGCCATCCATTTTACCTTTTGCTAGGGTGTAGCTGGTCTTCCGCTGGATATGACACGCCATAACGCGTTCAATCGTCAGCTTAAACGGTTCCAATGCGTCCATTTCAGTTCCGGGTCCCACTACGCAACTCCGTTGCGTGCAGCAGTTTTCTGCCATTTGGATCTGGCGTTAGAATCCACGGCGGACGCTAACTGCCTCACGCTCAGGTTGTCCACACGCACGGAAGCTACGTAGAACTTTGTATCCGAGCTACTCGACGCCAATGGCTGAGTACAAACTCGGTCGCACAGATGGCATCCGCTCAGAGATCCCCACTTTAATTACATCTGCGGGAAAGCTCCAGCCGCCACACGGCTAATTGCGATCAACGCCGACTCGAGTTCAACCGCTCACTTGAGCAAGACATGACAGCAGCTTTGGCTGAAAGTACTTCACTCGACTATCAAAGACAAGGGATTCAAATCCTCTCGACTGGAATCTCGTACCCTGAGCTCAGCGTGACATTAAAATGGATGGAAAAGGAGGTTTGTACTGCAAAGAAAGCCAGCGAATTCCGACGAATTTCTTAAGAAGAACTCATACGCATAACACGTTGATTCCCGGCATATTCAGCTGTGGTGCCAGCTCTACGCCGTTGCGTGGCTATTCCCTCATTTCTAGGCGCCAAGAGGGCAACGTAGTTTTCTTTCTAGCGAAGAGCTCCACTTGCACCATCTGCACCGCAGCAATGGTGCGATTTTTTATGTGGTTATGAGATGTAGCCAGAGGAACTGCATTCTCTTTCACAGAGCGCTAACGTATTTACCATTTGGACAACTACGGCTCACATCAAATATCTCCGTACAGCGCCTCGAACTCATGGAAATTCCCGCTGCAGGTGCCGGAGTCGTGCCAACTCAAACATCTAAAGAAACTCAGACTTGCCTTTACCCGAGCAAACGCTGCGAAAACCCTCGCGGCGTGAAGCGGAACGGTGAACTGCACAACTTCTGCGACGTTCACCGGAACAAGGCCAACTTCAACCAACGTTGCCTTGAACACAAGCGCAAGTACCAGCGAGAGGCTGCTCCTCCAGCTATATCACTCCCGCCTGAACTGTTGCAAAGTATACCTGCTCCTCTGCCAGCATTACCGCCACTGGATAACGCAATTTCTTCCGACGAATTACCGTCGACAACCCTCGAACCGGAGGACATTTGGATTCTGCAAGAGCTGCTGAAGGCAGACAATGAACAAGCTGATGGGGGCCAGTTTCCGTAACCGAACGGGTACAGGGCCAATTGCCTCCCCTCCCCCCATGGCAAGGGAATTGGTCGAATTAATGTTAACTTTGGTGAAGTAGGAAGAGAACGCACGCTGATCATCTTGTGAAGGAATAAATACGTATTGTTACTGTAGAATTCGATCTCATGAATCACCAAACAATGATTTCTTCCCCTTCGTTTGTGTGTAGAATGCAGTACGATATTTATGCCTAGTCACGCATCGCTGTCTCTTACCAAGATCTTAGTTGTCTCACTCACGCTTGGGGCTGTGCCACACGCTCAAATTGACATTCGAACGTCGGAGCCGCTGTCGATCAAGTCTTGGAAGTAGAGATTCCCTCCCGCGTTAACCGGGGACAACTCGATGTCTGCCTGGGATAGAAATTCGTCCAGGACGTCCAGTTCCAAGTCGGAAGTCCCCATGCTCGACAAGTTTGGCAGTGACAGACGCTGCGATCTCAATTCCTCGTCTGGGTTGGACCTACTGCCACTTGACGCTGCCTCACTATCCCTCAATCGCCGACGTTGCTCGAGTCTCCGCTGGTTCACGTTTGCTTTCGTGCGGTGATACTCGCAAAGTCGGTGAAGTTCTCCGTTGCGCTTCATGACGCGTGGGTTCTGACAGCGTTTACTCGGGTAGCAGCAGCGTTGGGCATCGTTGACGTGTACAGACTGTTGATTGCCAACTGGTAGCGGATATTGGTACCAATTGGCGGTGGTATCGACAGACGGGAGTTGAATGGAACTCATTGCTGGGCGACGAGTTGACGGACAATTGGAAAGTGAAGACCCCACCCGGTGCTGGGTATTGGTGGTCAGCATGGAGGGACCGTCACAGTGCAGCACAATGACCTATAGATGCTTGGCTCTTCAAAATCTTTGTGTTCCTTATAGCGATCAGCAGAATCCTGCGTATAGACTGAAGCTGGATCATCTAGAACATGTAGTGAATTGGATTCGCAGTGCACTTAGCTGTTTAGTGAGCAAAGTCCTTTATTTTCGGATCGCACCATGAAAATACAGCAACATCCGAGTCTGCAGGTTTTCGCCGAGTCTGAACAGATGTACCCATGTAGAAAGCAAGTCTGAACTTGACTCTTCTGTATTTCTTGAGCAACCCGTTCGGCAAGCGAATGCGTTAGTATCAACGCCTTCTGAACCACCAACGGCTCGAGTTTGTGGCGACCGCAGTATAAAGTCGCGGGGTTGTCAGTTCGCTTTACCCGACTGTGAATTTGTTTGGTATAGGTATTCCGTTGCCGGCACGCCAGTTATTAGCGCCTCGAACAACGCGTTAGGGCGATGACCGAGTACCAACAGTTTGCACTGATTGGATTTTTATCAGTGCAAACAACCAGTCGAGGATTTCGACTGAAATCTCCCCCGACACACACAACACAAACGTTGCTCATTCTTCAGGTTGTGGCAACGGGCACGTGCGCGCAGCGGTAGCCTTTCGCAGGATTGAATGGCTGCTAGCCGCCAAGATTCGGTAGCAAGCTGGCCTCTTCAATGCCGAGCAGTGACGTCCGCCCATTGTTTAGAGAGCTCGACTATCCATCGGACGACCGAATTCTAGTCTAGCATAATTCTGAACCTGTGCGCCTGACGACACTGCAACGCAAGTACTTGCTGGGGACGTAGCGGACGTGTCATTTTACTAGCAATTTAAGGCTCAGCGACTAGCCAGTGGCAGAAGCTCCTATGATCCACTTTCTACGCAAGTCTCAGCAAGGAAAGCGAGCGTCGTACGGGGATGCACGCCCCGTTAACTCCACTTCGGCGCTCTCTGCGTGGAGATCTTCCAGACTGTTCTGCGAGAGCAGCTCGCTCAGAAAGTTGAGGTCGCCTTGCTCGAAGACGGAGTGGAGTGGCGGCGACGAAGACTCGCAGGGCTCCGACCACGACGAACGGTGCGCGTGACCCAGCGAGTCCGCCGAGTTTCCGCTGTCTGGCGAGGTGGACCTGCGCTTTCGTGAAGGGTGTTCCACTTCCTCCGTCTCTCGCTTCCGACGGGCTTCGAGTCGTCGCTGGTTCAGGTTCGCCTTGTTGCGGTGAGCATCGCAGAATCGGTGCATCTCGCCGTTGCGCTTAATTGCTCGCGGGAGCTCGCACCGCTTGCTTGGGTATCGGCATCGACGTTCTTCGCGGATCATTGCGGCGTGGAAGTCTTCGTCCATTTCGGGGAAGTAGCCGACACTGAAGTCGATGCTGGGGGCAGATGCCGAGGGGTCCATCGTCGATGTGGAAGTCACTTTGGAAACGGTACGCGCGGGAATCGTGTGGTAGTTGTTGGTTTTGACCGGGAAGGATCCGATTAAAATGTGGTGATGGCGACTGGAGAGTCTCAGGTTTTGACACCGCTCAGTCGTACGTGAGCACCGCATCGTGAGGTTTTGAAGGGAACCAAGTGACCGTACCAAGGAAACTCGAAGTGTGTGGGTGACTTCGTTGTGGTCGTTGCTTATGCGAAGCTAATGGGCAACACCAGAGATCCATAAGAATCCGTGAAAATACCGTCATTAGCACGAAGTGCCTGCCATTAATTTCCAGTCTGGATACTGATTTCCAGTGCGAGGATGAACCCAAGTGTCATTTGCTGGTAATTGAGACCGATAGTCCACTGCTCGCTCATATTTAGCTGCAGTCTCGGTCTTGTGAGGCCCTCAAGAACCGCTTTTCCGGTTTCCCAACATCGAACGAGTAGACGGGCAGGTCTACCAACACACAGGCCACCGGGTTTGATAGTTGTTTTGTTAGCAGATTCTGGTGCTGCATTGATAACTTGCTTAACTCGACATCGACCGAATGCCAAAGTTTGGAAAGCACGAAGGGTAGAGACGGCAGAACCACATTGTGTTTTGATCTACGGATGAAAACATGGTCTCTGAAATGCGAATAAAATGGAGAGTAAGCGTCACGAAGCTACTCGCAATCAGTAGTTTTTGTGAAGGCATTCCGATGTTTTGAAACTCTGTTGAAAACGATGGTAGTCACTTGTGTGCGAGCCAACTTGATGAAGGAAATCACTATCGCTTCGCTCGATCTGCCGAAGGTTCCTGCTTCCCGTCGTCGCTTTCTGCAGCAGACAACAACTGGTCGAGATATTCGAGATCCTGCGGGTCCAAGTCATCGAACCACGCAACGTCGGGAAAGAAGGGCGTGTCTTGCGTCGATCTTGGGCTACAGACGCTTAGCGTCTGCTTGTGGGTCATCTCTCTGCGCTTTCGGTCGACGCGGCGCTGGTTGACGTTGGCCTTCGTTCGGTGATAGTCGCAAAAGCGATGCAGATCCCCATTCCGCTTGAGAGACCGAGGACGGTCGCACCGTTTGCTCCTGTAGCTGCACCGAATTCCTCCAGCCTCTCGGTTGAGCGCAGCAGCTGTGGGAGGCATGGTTGTCAATTAGAATCCAGTTGAAAAGTGAAGCGAAGGTTGACGCGTTGGCACTTGCCAAGCAAAGAGGACGGAACATCATTCACAAGTGTCACGAGTATTTTGTTCTTGGTACTGACGTGTCTTTGAGATGATACATCAGGAACCTCAAACGCTGGGTACAAACATTCGTCAATGCATGGGACTTCCAACGGAAAAAAAAAACTCCGTCTTCAACTTGCTCTCCTGCCTAATGTTAGGGACTGTTTCAGGTCGTAGTGGTGCATATTTCTTAGTTAGCAATGCAGACTGAGACCGTCAAGTCTTCGCCACGACAGACTCGTCGGTCCGAGGGGCCCATTGCTACCCCACTGGAATGTTTTCGACAGGGAAAAGATAGCGTGTCCATGAGAAATGCACTCGCTGAGCTGGCCATGAGACTCGTGGATGCTCAAGACCGCGAGGAGTTTCGGAAGGCAGACGGCGTCACCGCCATCGGTGGGCTCTGCTGCTTCCAGAGCGGCTAGAAATCAACTCGTACTGACAACGTTTTACTGTGCATTGTTAGTGGATCATCTCGCACGCATTCTGGAAGAACAAGCCACGCTCAAGTACGCGTGGAATTCATCCGAGGTGTTCGGAGCGACGTACGTCGTTTTTTTTTTCCCTCTAGTTTGAAGTGGATATTGAGAAGAACAACTCGATTCTTGGAGAAATGTGTGTACGCAGGTGGGAAGCGTACGAAGTACAGGACTCGCTTCAGTTTACGTGTAAGTGTTGATGCGTCACTCGATACAAGTAGGTGATCGTCTCACGTCATTTGCTTTCTCGCTGCAGTGGTCGCACTTTGCCATGGCAGCATCGACGCCGGCATCGCAGCGGAGATGCACGAGCTGGGCACGCTGGAGACGTTATTCCAGACGCTGAGCGTTCTTCCAGAACAACTGAACGACCACGTGCCTTTCGTCCTCGAGGGTTTGAGGAATCTCTGCGGCTCGGACTGCGGCTACTCGAGTTTGCCGGCCGATTTCGTCCAGCGTTTGTGGGGGTTCCTCCTCTCGGTACGTTCGCGCGTGCGTCGAAAGTTCCTTCAACGGTAACAACTAACCGCACCGTGTGTTTGGTCAGCCGTCCGGGCACTGGCAAGAGCTGGCGGCCGACGTTCTCACCAACATTGCAGCGATCGAGCCAAGTCGTGCGGCTGCCACCCCGGAGAGACTTTCAGCGACGTTGTCGCTCTTCTTGCAAGCGGCTTCAGCCCCAGAGAGTGCGAACTTGGGCGTCGCGTTGGCGGATCTGCTGTGTAATTTGAGCTGCGACCAGGCTTCGTGTCTGCTGGTGATCTGCGAGCTCGACACTCGCCGTCCGCGAGGCCACGGACGTCACAGCGGCGTTGTGTTTCTCGCCGAGCTCACCGAAAAAGCTCAAGACGACGCACTTCGGCAGAGCATGGAAGCTCTCGTCCACAATCTCTCGTGGAGTGACCCGGCAGGTAAACGTAGCGTCCAGAAACTCGCGTTATCCAGCTACATGAACACATTCGCGTTAGAACCAGCAGGGAGCAGCTAAGTTTTGCTAGTTTTTGTCCTCGTAAAAATAGTGAGGGGTGAAGTACATGTACTTGTCCTTATCTGCGAGTTGGTTCCTCCTCCAGCATTCATAGCGAAGTCGTTTGTGACCAAACGAAGAAGCATCCGAGGCGTCAAGCAAGACCAAGAGCGACGTAAAACCATGCTCGCTACAGCTTCGTCGTTCCCTGTCCGCAGTGGACAAGCGTTCGGACGTGGAAGACGCGTTGAACTCGACGCCCGTGGCCGCATCGGCTCGATCCATGGCATCGCCAGCCCCAACATCCACGCAAGTGTCCGAGCTGCAGCTCTCGCGGCGCGTCAAGCGCGGCAGTTCCGCCAAAAACGAGCTCCCGCGCTCTTCACATTGCCTGACGATGACTCGTACCGTGACAATGAAGCTCAAACTCGTCCCGCCAGCCCCGTGCAGAGTGAAACTCTGCCCAGGCGTAAGATGAACCTGCACTTGTCCCTCGGTAAGTTGGAGAAACCTGCGCTGCCGATGATGATAGCAACGCAGCTCGACGAACAGCCCAAGACGGACTGCGGGCCTCGCCGGAAATGCGTTCTCTTTGCCGATGGCCCTGCGGGTGGTCGATCGTGCGATGAACCAACATTTGCTGCTCAATCGGAACCTGCAGGCCGTTCACGTCGCGCCTCGAGCGTCACGCTCAGCATGAACTCTCCCGAAGCGGCTGAATTCACCGAGGTGGCTCATGACGGGCCGGAGGAGCTGGGCAAACGCACGAAACGCGTCAAGAAACTCGGCAAGGGCGCAGGCGGCACTGTGTTCCTGTCGCTCTACCTGCCAGCACTCAAGTTGGTGGCCGTCAAGGAGGTCGTCGTGTACCAGGAGGAAGACCGTCACATGGTCAAGCGCGAACTCCACGCGCTCCACGAAAACCTCGCGTCGATCGATGCCGAGGCTCCTCCGAGCGGACCCGATACGGCCAAGAACCGCTTTCTAGCTGGACTGCGGCCTCGCACAGTGCTCTGCCCGTACCTTGTCACTTTTTACGGGGCCTTCCTCAAGCCCGCACGATGCGCCGTCTCGGTTGTCATGGAATTCATGGACATGGGCAGCGTCCAAGACCTTCTGGGCGCCAACCTCACGGTCTCCGAAGCAATTGTGCGTCACGCCGCCTTCTGCTGCATCACAGCACTCGACCACATGCACAGCCAAAGGTGACGTGAAGTCAAAGCAACACAAGCAAACGGAGTGCTCGTTGTAGGTACTTACAGTTCCTTTGTGTGTATCCAAACAGAACGGTTCACCGCGATATCAAGCCGGCGAACATCCTCATGAACCGAAATGGCCAGTTCAAGGTGAGCTGCATGAGGTTTCCATGTCGTCGGCGAGCTTTCATGACGACTAATTCGTGGCTTGTGTAGGTCGCCGACTTCGGTCTAGCAGGCACGTTGGCCAAATCCGACTCCTTCTTCTCGGACTTCACTGGCACCATGATGTACATGGCGCCTGAGCGCATTTCCGGAGCACAGTACACGTGCGTGAGCGATATCTGGTCCCTAGGCATCACCTTGTTCTCGCTAGCAACGGGGGGCTACCCGTTCACCGTGGACGACGGCTTCTTCGGCCTGGAAGAGGCGATTTGCCAGGACACGTTGCCTCCAATGCCGAATCGATTCTCCCCAGAGTGCCGAGACTTCATCAAGCGGATGCTCAACCGCGATCCAGAGCGCCGATTGACCGCCGAGGAAGCGCTGAGCCACCCGTTCATCAGCAGCTACGCGAACACCGCCGCGTTCCGGAATTTCCCCAAGACCTGGCGGAGTCTGGAGCTTAAGAGTGTCGTGGAGCCTCAAGACGCTCGGACTGTCGTCAATCTAGCCGTGGAGTACTCGTATCGGTACCCTAACATGGTGACGCTACCCACGGGGGTCAAACCTGCTGCAGAAGTATCGCCAGCATCAGAGAAACACTCCTTCTTCCACCGCGTTACGAAACTCTTAAAGCAAGAGCCATCCAACGTTGACGGCACGAGTCAGAACCCCGTCGAGCGACTTGCAAGTGACTGCGGCGTGTCCACCGAGTATTTCCACCACTTGTTCCAAGAGGTAAGTAGGTTAAGCACGTTGTACAGCACCCGATACGAAGGCCAAGCTCTCACGCAACTCGTTTGTGCCAGGCTCTCAACTAGCTGCGACGGTCAAGCGTGTGGAACTTGGCAGCGGTGGCGCGCTGTTTGGCCAGATCGTGCTCCATCTTGGTGACGACCGACTTGGCGGCGAACTTGAGCTTCCCCACCACGTCCCTCTCACGGATTTCCAGTAGCTGCTGGTTAATTTGATCAACAAGCGCTTGCTCTTGACTTGTCTTGCTCTCCACGAGGTCCTTCAGCTCGGGGTTGTTGCGTGTTGGTAGATGGAATCGACGCGCGCACCCGGAGCTTCCGTACCGACCTTCCTCGGTCTCATCGCAGCACAACCAGCGCTTTGCTCGGTGCATCATGCAAGACGCTGGAACTGCTGCAAGACCCGAGGAAGCGCTGCGTCGAGTCTCGCAGGTCCGTACGCAGGCGAATTCGTAGCTCCCAGGGTGGTAGACGCACGAGAGGCGAGTGTTCTGCTCCTCCGAGTACTTTTGCCGACACAGTCGACACTGCACAAGCCGTCGCTGATGCTCGTGCAGTATCGAGAGCCTCGACGGAACACTCACCGCCTTCATCTCGCGCAACAAACTCTCCTTCTTCAACAGCGGCGAGCTCGACGTCGCGGTGAGTTTCTGCTTCTGTAGTAGAAGTTCGTGCTTCATCTTGAATGAGGCGCGGACCCTCGAGCGTTGAGACCAGAGCTTCGTCCACCGCTGGAACGTTTCCTTCAGCACTCGCCGCTGCGAGTGGCCGAACATCAGGTTGCCCAGTTCGGCTCGTCGGAGGCGCAGACGGAGCGCACGTCGCCGCTTCCTCTGCAGCACACTCACCTCTTTACTCTTGAACATTCGCTCTTGCTCCAGTTCTTCGAGTCGCGTCTCGAGTCTCGCGATCTCGCGCGCACTGCACTCCACCAGCGCTCGTCGAACGATTGAATCCGTCAACAGCGCGAAGTACTGCGCACGGAGACGATCGCGTAAGTACCTTGTTCGGAAGCGCTGAACGCGATCGTGCAGCACCTCCGAGTCGATCGTGGCGTTGAGCTTGTGCACTCGCTTGTACGTGGTCGAGGCCTTCTCCTGCTCATGAATGGCGTTCGAGAGGGACGTGTCGGCCTCTTCCACCCGCTTCCTGCACTTGTCGGCGTACTCCCGTTTCGACTTTGAGTCGTTGACAACGTGTTCTCTCTCTTCTTGGACCCGGTGAAGCTCAGGCGCCATGCGCTTTAGATTTTCTTCAAGCAGAGGCGCTCGCTGCTCCCAGAATTTGGCGCGCTCCACCGCATCCATCCACGCAACTTCGGCTCGTGAGAACGCGTGGAACGTTTCCACGGTTGCGATCATCCGCTCCTGCACCATTTTCATCTTGAAAGCTCGGTGCTTCTCTGCTGCCACTCGCTGCGCTTCCAGCAGCCTGTCCGCTAGCCGAGTCGCCTCCATTTCGGCCGAAAGCTTGCCCTGCGCCATCTGATCGGCGAGATACTTGTCGAACTGCCGCGCCAAAGCCTCCATGAGTGCTTGCGCTCGTTCGTTCTCTCGGAGCTGCATTGACAGTTCATCCTCGGCCTTGATCTGTCTCCATTCGCGATGCAGTCGGTGCTGTTCATTCTTGCCCAGTTTGATCTCAAGGCGACGTGCTGCTCGGTCGTTCACTCGGTTCCGGTCTTCCACCATTTGCGAGTACTTGGACTTCATGGCCTCCAGCTCCAGTAGACGGAGGTGCTCCTTCATCTCCACCTCTGCGTTGGCCATCGCCTTCCGCTCCTGCATGCACAGCACCATCTCCTCCACGTAAAACTTGCGGCTCCGACGCTCTTCAGCCAGCATCTCCTTGCGCCGAGCCTCGAGTCGAAGTCGCTCCTCTTCGGCAAGGCGACGGAGCTCTTCCCGTCGCGCCATCTCGTCCCGAACGAGCTGCAGCTTGGCAAACTCTTGGCTCCAAGTGGCATACAGCAGAGCGTACTTGTGTTTCCTTGCGACCCAGAGACGATCGGGTCCCACAAGTGGCGCCACTAGCGCTCCAAGTGGGGCCCTGGCTTGCGTAGTAGCTTCGATGATGGCAGTCCCTTTAGCACGAAGCAGCTCGTGGGCCTCGTGCTGGTCGTGCTCCATTCTCTCTTGGCACAGCGTCTTGATGGCATCTCCTAGCAGCTCACCGAAGACCTCTTGAGTCAGAGATGCCACGCTGATCGTATTCCGTTCTCGCTTGCTCTGTCCTCGCAATTGTCGCTCTTTACAGAGTAAACTCTGCTCGATACTAGCCATGGCCAAGCGCTTTTCACTTGCTCGAGCAACGCGCTGAGCGTCCAGGCGACTAGGTCGTTGTGAAAGTGGTCGCCTCTGTCTCGGAGGATAAACTCGACCACGCTTTTGAAGGACGGAAGCCTCTTTTCGAGCCGCCGCGAGACTTGCGTTGCGGCCTGTCATCTCGTACACGAGCTGAGCCTCCAACTCGACTTGACAGACCGCAATTGTGAGCTGTTGCTCCTCCTTTTCTTTCTTCGCTCGCCACGCCACAATGTCGCGAATCTGCTGGTCTTCGATCTCCATTCCGTGGCGCTCGGATAGCTCCATCTTGCGCTTCAATTTCACAAATTCGTGCGCACGTTCGTCTTCATCTGCCATGGCAAACGTCTCTTCCTCCCTGTACATGGCTTCGTAGGCGAGGAGTTCGTCCATCGGGATGAACAACGTTGCTTCCCAGTGCAGCGGCGTCGCCACGACACAACTGTCTTCGGTTCGGAAGTACTCGACCCGCACGAAGCCGAACTTGGTGCGTAGTACTGAGTTCTGCGTGCGGCAGTACAACCGGTTCATCAACTGATTCCCCTTGTCGCGCTCCGCTTCGGCTTTGGCAAGTCGTTCGTTCGCAGTTCCAAGCTGCTCCTTGACAAAGTCAAATTCTGCTTGGATGCGCTGGAAAACGGCACGCATCTCATCGCTACTCTTGATGAGAGCAGGTGCGTGAAACTCCGAGAACTCGGCCTCTTCTTCGACTCCTTCGACTGCGTAGTACGCCGCCTAAAAAACAAACACACACACACACACTCAAACGTTCAACTTGCGATGCTTTTCCACAACATCTAAGAACTGCCAGTGTCTACTGACCTCTCGTTCTTTTTGAGCTGCCGTCAAACGCACTTGTGCCTTCTTGAAGCTTTTCAATACTGCTTCGTCTTCTTCGATGAGAGCAATAGCACGAGCATGGTCGGTCTCAATCACGGGCAATTTCTTGAGAACGGTCTCATTTTCGCGCTGTGCGTTCTCCAAGAATGCTCGCTACGAACCATGTACAAAACCTACTTTGTTAGAGCTCTGAGTAGGTTAAACGGCTTGGTGCATCCGTCGTGCCGTACCTGTAACGTGAGTCGATTCGTGCACTGCGCGTGTTGGTGGAAGATTTGCTGGATACGGAAGTTGAAATTCCGCAGGCGGCCATGGAACAGGATTTCGTCCTGGTGTGCGGCGCGGTGGATTTCCTGGATCAATCGAGGATACAACGGGTCCGAGCTGTCAGCATTGGCGAGCAGAGCTCCGCGGTTGAGGCGGTGGCGGTAGTTGAAGTCGTCAATGGACTTTGGGGCCACACGGTCGTACAGCATGGACTCTTCTTCCTCCATGGATCGAGCTTCCTTCTCGAGCCGAAGACGTTCCGTTTCCACCTTGCGAAGATGCTCCGCGTCCTTGAACCGGAATCCGACGCCACTAGTGGTTTGCGCGCGATGGAGTTGGATGTCTTCGTCCAGCTCGCGATCTCCCCCTCGAACGTGGTCGGGATCATCACAAGACTTGGACATTTCCTTGCCACACTTCTTGCATTTCAGACCGCAGTCGTACTTGGACCCCCACGCTTTGAGCTCCAGATGCTCGCAAGTAAACGCGCGATCAACAGCAGCCTGGAAGTTCGGGATCCGTAGTAATTCCTCCTTCGCTCGCTTCTCTTGTTCTGCCTTCAGCGCAACCATCTCGCGCTCGTTCGACTCCTGGACCTCCGTCACAAGCGCTTGTTCATGGCGAATCCGGAACTCTCGCTCCTTTCTTGCCTTCGTGCGCTTGTTCGTGACCCGCTTCGTTTTACGCTCCCACGTCTTCTTCACCAACGCGAGTTTTCCTTGGACAAACTGTCGAGCAAAGTTCTCCTTCACCTCGTGGACGATGGGCTCGATGGCAACCAGACCGCGTTTTTGTGCGAGAACGTTGAGCTTGCGCTGCACTTGGAAGTCGATCTGCGAAGAAACAGCCTCGTTGTACGTTGTCAACCGGATGGCATCCGCGTAGAAGAGTTTTTCTCGGCGTGCCAGTTCGCGCTGCATGTGCTGGGACAGGAGTTCGTCTTCTTTGGCCTCCCGTGTGGCAGCTTCGTTCTCCTCTTGGATGTTCTTCTGCGTTTCTTGCTGCAAGTGCTCAATCTTGGCGTCTTTCGCGACCAAGAGAACGCGAGCTTCGGCCTCCTCCTTGCGCTTACGACGAAGTGTTCTGGCACACGAACTTGCTAGGAAAACCGCGTTTGCGTTGTCGAGCTGAAACCACTCCGACTTGACCTGTATGCTGGTCTCCGAGTAGCTGGAAGGGCCACAGAGCTGTAGTTTTCGAGGTGAGAAACCTTGTTGAAAAGAAGAAAAAAAAACATGGCGATAGGTTTGACGTACCTTGTGCATAACGTGCAGCTTCGTCCGTGCCTCACGCCATTCGTATCGAACACCGACGATCATTGTCTCTTTTCGATACGCTTCCGAGCTGGCGAGTTGGGACTTGAAGCTGCAGTAATCACCCAGGAATCTCTGCGCTGCTAACCTCTTCGGCTCCATCAAAGCGGATTTTCGAGCTTGAAAATCCATCCTGCTCCACGTAAAAGCAGTTAGCATGACCCAAGTTTGTATAGTTCGCAGAAGAAGCGGTACAACCTCACCTCGATTCTTCTTTTCTCTTCCCTTTCAGAGAAGTTTCGATGACGATGGGAGAGCCAACTGCCAGCATAGCGCTCTCACTCACTCGCCCTTGACGGACAGCAATGCTGTAGTCGATTTGCACTGCAATCTATGAAAGAAATACGAGTTAAACCACGACCACAACCTGCACTAGCACACCCTAGTCGCCGTACCTCCTTCTTTATCTCGCCCCGTAGCATGTCCACGTACTCTGCCCGCTTGAACCGCTGGAAATGGCCGTGAAACAGGGTGGAGTCCCACATTTTCGTCTTGCTTCGCTCCACCTGAATCAATTCCTGCAGCAGCTCCGTGGCCCTCTGGCTGCTTGTTTTCTTGGATTGCATGCGCATGGTCTTCACCAGTTCCGACACAAAGTGCTTCTCTTTCTGGTGAAGCCGCATACGGGTCTCTTCTTCTCGAAAATCTTCCAGTCGCTCTTCATACCTGGCCGTACTATTTAAGACGTAGCGAAGCGTCTTGCGCTTCGGGTCGACGATGCCTCGGTGGGTGATCTCCAAGCTGAAGCAAAGCCGTATACCTGAAAACTCAAACGTTAGGTCTCCAGACCGCAAGATCTACATGAAGCAGCGTCCTGTGGTTAGTTGAAGACTAAAACAAATTGTCAGTGCTTTCAGCACGTACTTTGCCGCCGAGATCTCGGAAGGTGTGCTGCTGCAACGAGTCCATTTCCGGGCCGATGTACAATTTCCAGTCTTCTTTCAGCTTGTCTGACTCATGCAAAGCTGCGAGAGAGTCGTCCTCTGGAGCATTATCTGAGGTTGTGCTCTGAACGCTGACGCTCATTTGTACTCTGTAGAAACAGCGCTTTGGAAGATGAAAGCACCCCGTGATCATCCCGGACGTCTCCCCTTCGTCCAACATGATGGCGTTCTGCTCAACAGAGTACGTCAACCCCGTCGATTTCTTTGGCATTTGGTGTCTCCACCACTCGATTTGACCCTTTAACGGGAAAATGCACTGACGCAGCCTGTTGCCATCTTGCTGCGTACATGAAGAAGAAGAAGAACAACAAAGGATTAGTACAGCACCAACTTCGTGGTGTTGTGCTAGTATTTATCACACTTACATGATACTTCGCAATTGCGTGAACGAGATCGCTGCGAAGTGCCGTCTTTTGGAAATCCACGAAGCGGTCTCGGACTTTGACAAGCCGAGCTTTGGCACTGTCTAAGTCTTGCTCAGCCAAGGATCGAAGCTCATTCACCTTCCACGCCTCAATCGCTTGGGTCTTGGCCTTCTTGTAGTGGTCGCTCACAGGTGCGACAGCGCTCTTCAAGATCTCAAACTTGCTTTCCATCGTGACTTGATGCAGTAGCTTTGTCGGGTCAATGAAAGGTTTCGTCATCTGGTCGTCTGCAGCGTCTTCTAGCACTCCTTCCGGCTGGAAGATGGCTTTGCCCACCACCACAGGGAGCTCGTGGCGTTCCTTCTCTTTTGCATCTACCAGTGCCTGGACTTTAGCTAGTTTTTCCTCAGCCTCCCGTAGCATCGGCAGAAATGCCGCCTCGGATCGGTGAACGATTGTCGTTCGCTTTTGAATATTCGAGATGCGAGTATCTAATCCCCAAAGTTGCTTCATGTAGGCAGCTCGGCGAGTCACGAGCGTGTGGAATTGCTGCTTCTCACGCTCCGAGGGGTCCCGCCGGGGTGGGCCTGCAAGTTCCTCGTTCAGGTCATCCTGTTCATCCTTCACTTGCTTGATCTCCTGCAAGATGTGGTCTTTTCGCTCCAGAATCGTCCTCATGTCGAGTCTCAGGTTCGTCTTGGCCTGCTCCGCTTGCTCCAGCTTTTCGCGCAGCATTGTCACCTTCGACTGAATCTCCAGGAGCTCGAGTCGTCTCTGCTCCTTCTCGAAAATGAACGCGGGCGTACTGGAGATTCCAATCGTGTGTTCATCTTGTCGACAAGTAAAAACACAAGTTAGTACAAAGTAGCAGCATTTGATGAAACGTATTGCCACCTACCGAGTCCAGAGCGATGTCCTCCATCTGTGGCGGAGTTCCATTCTCCAGCTCCATAAGCTGTATCGAAGATTCCGATCGACGACGTGGTCTCTTGTCGCTCGAACGCTCGCATTATATCGACGCTCTCCTCTTCCTCGACCACGCGCATTTCCTCCTTCATCTCGTGCACTTTCCGGTCAAATTCTTCCTTGCGCTCCTGCTCGTACGCTTGCTGCTCCGCGAATTCCCGCGCTTCCACGAGCTGTTTCTGCCAAAACTTCATATTTCGCTGCCGTCGTTGCGCAATTAAACGTTCAGCTTGCGCTTCTTTCTCCATTCGTTGCCGTTGCTTCTCCTGCATCGCTTGGTCGATGCGTTCACGTCGACGCTGCTCAATTTCCTCCAAAAGCTGGGCTTGGTGCACCCTGGCCGCCTCGGCTTTCAGCTCCTGGAAACGATCCAAAAGAGGCGCCTGCCGCTTGTTCCGCTTCTTGAGTCCGAACTGCAGCGCTTCCTCCATCTGTTGCGCGTCCTGAAGCTCCGCCGCTACACGCTCGTGACGTCGCAAGTACTTGCGCGTCTCGACGTCCATCTCGAGCACATGAGCGACGTGTTGGCGCAGCAGCCGGCGATCTCGAAGTGGAGGCAGCTCCGCGTACTTCCACGCAGTCGCTAACGCCTTCTTGCCCTCGACTGTCGCTGTCTCCTTGAACTGTCGAGCTGCGTCTTTCGCTTGCTCGACGAGCGGTCCGAGCGTCTCGTAGCTCTTCATGAGCTCCTGCTTGTCCGCCAGGTCGTCCTCTCCGTCTTCCTCCTCCTCCTCCTCTTTCCCTTCATCCTCCTCATCCCAGAGCTCTACAAGTACCGCAGGTTAGAAATTGACCACACACAGAAAATGCTTTGTAGAATCCATTGCACGCACTGATCATCTTGGCCATGGTGAAGTCCTGGGCCGCGCGACCTCGAGAGACCCACTCGGCCAGAGCTTCTTCTCGTAGTTGCTCCTCCTCTTCCTCCATGGTCGCCACGTTGCGTATGTACAGTCAACGACGAGAGAAGAAGACGCAGACTCTCAGTGCTGCATCGCGACGGCTAGTAAGCTCCAAAAAGCCCGACGATGTGGGTTTCTAACTATATAGGAGACCGACCCCATGCACCAGCGACCGGTCGCCCCGTACGCCATACAGTATTAACACAACACTATCGACCACTAGAGACCGCGAACTCGGAGTCCAACTCGATAGCAACCATCCAAAGCACACCTTTGCCACGAAATGTGTGGACTGGATAGCAAGCAACCATGTTGAAGTGGATACGAAGCGGATACTGTAGCCATGTACCAGTTAAATGGTACCGTGTGACATCACACAAAGTTCAGAAAGTGGAATAAGACGGAATCTAACCATACTGTTTAACACTGGAGCGTTGATGGCTCCTTCGGTCGCCACTTACAGCGCAGTGGACGCCGCGGACCGCTGGCCACGCCCCAGTATGGGCCGAGGAGATGATGGTGGCCCCCCGAAGCGGCAGTTGTGGCTGCGTCTGGGCGCCTTCGCCGTGCTGTTGACGACGGCAGTGTCGCTCCTGTCCGTGCTGCCGGTTCGGGACTATCTGGTGGCTACGACGGCCTGGGTGGAAGGCCACCTGCTCCTGGGCACGCTGGGCTTCGTCCTGGTCTTCTGGGTCGCCGTCCCGCTCTGTCTGCCGGCCACCGCGCTCGAAATGGTGGCCGGGTCGCTGTTCGGTGTCCCGCACGCAGTGCTGGTGATCACCGTGGGCAAGACGGGGGGCTCCACGCTGGCGTTCCTGCTGGGACGCGCCATGGGCAAGGAGGTGATCGGCGGCTACCTGCGCACCAAGTTCCCGACCTTCCGCGCGTTCTCCGAGGTGCTCAACAGTCCGAGCTGGAAGCCCGTGCTGCTGTATCAGCTATCCAGCATCCCGAACATCGTCAAGATCTACAGTCTGGCGATCACGCACGTATCGGTGGCTCGGTTCGCCGCGTCGTCGGCGGTGGGGAACGTCCCGCACGCCGTGCTGTGGGCGTACATTGGCGCTCAGGCGACCGACATCGCAGCCATTCTCACGGGGGAGACCAAGATGACCACGAGTCGGATGGTCATGGTCGTCACGGGGGTCTCCCTCACTGTACTGGCCATCACGCTCCTCGTGGTGTACACCAAGCGGCAGCTGCAGTTGCTGCAGAAGCGCGAAAGCCGTAGCAGCAGCGAAGAGGGGCTGCTGCTCTCCATCGAGGTAGACGCCACGACTCCGGCCGGCGCCAAGACCGCCAAGAGCACGACGCAGAGCGTGCGTCCATCGACACCCACGCACCAGCTCTGGGCTTGAGAAGCTGATTAACGCGGCTCCACTGGAGCGGCGCCTTATTAATGTACTGTTTCAACATGAGTCGAGCTGTCCAGCTCATGTAGTGTACAAGTTCCTGTAGCCCCTGCTCAAAGCGTGGTGTTGGTCGAGACCATTGACCATTCGTTGTGTCGCGTGTGTTACAGCCCGGATAGCATCGCCCGTAACTTACGGACGATGCTTACGTCCATTTTGCAAATCTTAGCGCTCCGCGAACGCCCGCGATCGTCGTAATCCTCGCCATCTTCCCGTGTCTTTCCAGTGGCGTTAGCACCGACACGACGATCGACGCCTCGAAATGTGCTCTTGCTTCTGTAGTTTTGTGGCTGGACCTACCTTGGTAAATGACAGGTGCTCAAGCTTATCATAAGCCTTGTGGGGCTAGGTAGTATATAGCTACGCCTTGCTCGAGCTAACTGCACTGCTTCAACCTGCGCGCAGCTGAGTCGCTCCCGGCCGAACCCATGTCGGATGCCCCTACGATCGGCGACGATGGATTTGCGGATGGCAGGTGACCGACCTCCTGCTCGACTAACACGCTGGATACAGCACTGCCCTGCTTGTCGGCTGTGCCCGGGCAAGCAATGGCTGCGCTTGGACGACACTTTCGGCTGTTGTTGTTGCCCTTGTCGGCGGCATATGCTACGCGAGCGGCGTAAGCATTTTTATTGAATGAATGTAGTACTGAAACATGTGTATATTAGGATATACAAATGTCAAACCGTGCGTACATTACGATTTTAACCATGCTTAGGTGTAAGTAGTTTCCAATTATCGGGGATATGTTTGTTTCTAAGGCGTGCCGAAAGCACCTTTGTGTGTCTTGAATATCCTAGAGTGTCCAGGAGCAGAGCGCTCAGCGTCGTTCTATCCAATAGCGAGGTGGCATTATTTGAGCGACTCCGTCGTTTGCTGCCGCAGCATTAAGGATCCTGCATTGCCCCATTGTGAGCCTGCTGACTGGACAGAGCTGCGTCGACTACCTGACGATACTTCGTCCTCGGCGTTGGTATTTTATTTATGATGGCGGTCGCGCAACGGTGAGATTCGTCGGAAGACGATGCCCCGAAAGCGTTGCACTTGCCCCATTTCTTATTATAGTCGGCTGGGTAATCACCGTGCTCACCTCGATGATGCTTGCTCGCCTGGATCTTCCGCGCGCTGGTGGGCACGCCTACACTTGCTCCAGGCTCGGCGCTGCTGATATCGCAGCCTGTTTGTAGGTGCACCATGGCCGATCCCTGGATTTCCGCACACGAATGACAAGAATGCTCCTCAAAAAGATGATTGACTAAAAGTGGTGCAGAAATCACACGTCGGGGCTCGTTTTGGCAGGAGGTACCTTTTTCCGTCTGAACAAAGGCGTAATCTCCTTTCGAGTAAATCCCTAATACAAGTACGTTACAACTGCCATCATCGATTTTATAAGTACAGCAGGTAATCGTACTTAATCAATAATACTGAAGCATTTGTTAGCACGACTGTTGTTTTGCGTGTTTGGTTAGACTGCTATGATATCGTTATAGCCGGCAAAGTAGCCATCGCCCGATGATGCTGTACGGGGTCTTCTTTCCTTTCGCTTCCCTCTGCAGCTTCGTGCAGAGACCCAACTAACAATAGCATGTCACACCCTCAACTGTTGAGGTCCACTAACCCCACTTCGGAACCGGTGACCAAGCCATCAGTCCCAGTCCAGCTTTAGTTCGCGCTCGCGCATTGGGGTCTTATCCTGCCTGCCCCTGGTCGCATCGAGCCTTATTCCCCAACACGAATCGACCGGCTGCAGCTGTATCCCAATCACACACAAACATGGCAGCGGGCTGGTGCTCATCGCAGATGTCGGACGCACGGAAGCGGTGGCTCAAGGCGGCGGCGTGGACGACGCTCTTCTGCGCGGCGACCTACGCGATCCTGACCCTGGTGCCGGTGAAGCTCTACATCGCCAACAGCATGGCCTGGATCCAGGCCAACCCCACCATGGGGGCCATGCTGCTGCCGCTCCTTCTGGCCGTGGGCATCCCGCTCTGCATCCCGTCGCCGGGCTTCGAGATCCTCGCGGGCTCCATGTTCGGCGTCGCTACGGGCACTCTGCTCTGCGTGGTGGGCAAGACGATCGGCCAATTGATCGCGTTCCTGGCGGCCAAGCATCTCGGCAAGGACCGCATCAATGGCTACATGCAGACCAACTTCCCTGCGTTCGCCGCGCTGGCCTCCGTGCTGCAGAGCTCCAGCTGGAAGCCGCTGCTGCTGATCCAGGTGGCCAACGTGCCGCACCTCGTCAAGTGCTACGGATTGGCGATCGCGGATATCTCGACCTACAGGTTTGCCATGTCGTCGGCGGTGGGCGGGCTCCCGTACGCGGTCCTGTGGGCGTACATCGGGTACCACAGCAAGAACCTGGTGGCCGGCAGCAGCGACGAGAGCGCCGTGGAGCTGAGTGAGACCTCGCTCCGGCAACGGATGGTGATCGGCGTGGGGGGTACCGTGTTCACGGTGCTGGGGATGTGGTGGCTCGTGGTGTACACGAAGAAGCAGCTGCACAGCGAGCTCCAGCGCGTCAAGCACCTGCACCGCTCCAGCGAGGACAGCGACGACACGTGCATCACCATCTCGTCCTCGGAGGACGACGACGAGGTGGTGCAGATCGGGCTCCTGCGGCCCGAAACGTTCACCGCCGTGCTCACCGTCGCACAATCCCGGTGCTACGACGACATCTGACCTCACGCAGGCATGTACACTAGCTAGAGAAACAGACACACAAAATGTATGTACGATATCAATCCAACGGCTCTTCCAGCGATATACACTCTACTGTTCCTTGACTACATCAGTCTATTTTTACGTACAGCATCTGTAGCACCTATCCGCGTAAAAGTACGAATTTATGTCGTGTTCGGTGCCTTTGTGTCCCACTTACACAACTGTACGTTCTCTCGTGTGGCGCATGCCCCTCGCTACGTCCGAAAGTCAACTCTAGTCAGACACTTGACCTTGAAATGGTGCGCCGTACTGTACAGAAGCAAAGAAGGCGACTAGCAAGGCACTGCACTGCGCGACGCTTGAACCCCGGCCAAGCTCCATGGACTTCGACGCCACGATCGAGCGCCTCAACGCGCTCAAGCTGCAGGAGCGCGGCGCCGGCCACGCGTCCCAAGCGCTCTCGAACCAGCACGCCGAGCACACGACGCAGCTGCAGCGGCTGCAGGAGGAGAGCGAGCGCCGCGTGCTGGACCAGGAGCGGCAGATGCAGCGCTGGCAGCTGGAGATGCGCGAGATGCAAGCGCGGCTCGAGGCCGCCGAGCACCAGAACCGCCTGCTAAAGGCGGCGCTGGGCGAGGTGGACACGTACCGCCACCAGGCCGAGACGCAGCAGCTCGTGATCGAGGAGCTCCAGACGCAGGTCAAGCAGCTGCGCGTCACCAACTACCGGCTGCAGTACGTGGTGCAGCAGCACGAGCCGCGAGGAGGCCACGGGTCCTTCCTGCCGCCGCCGCCGCCTGACATCTTCTGAGACGGAGCGCGAGAGGATGAGCGTGCCACGCTGCGCCTGCTGATGTGACGCCGCTTCAAGTTGGCGAGCGTTTGCACCATGTACTATGTAGACTCGACCCTAGAGGAAGGAGGATGCCGCAAGCACACTGCAGCTCCATTAGCGCGGCGCAGAGGTGGAGCTGTGCTCTTCTTGGCTTGTGTGTGTTCTAATATTAATCAAGAAGGCTGCACGCGGCAATCTCAGTCGCTCGGTTTGGTGTTGGACGGGAGCCGGGTTCAGCTCGCTGCAGGCGGTCGAGGACGCTGGAGGGCGAAGAAGCGTGCAATTGTAAGAGGTCTGCTGTCCGGGAGATGATTAAGAAGGGCGATACAATAGTCTCCACGTACGCCTTTTGTGCCGAAGCTTGCGTGGAAAACATGGCCGCCGCCACGTAAAATTCCTCCACAAACTTCTCCATCTGCAGAACAGTGATACGCAAACCACTAGCAAAAATGTCAGTTTCTCGGTCTCGACCTTTGCACCGGCCACAGCTTCACGCAGCCCTTTGCGAAACGAATACGACCTCGCTCTCCAAGATCGCAACCTGGAAGGAAAAAGCACAAACATATTGTGGCATCAACAACATTACTCCCCAACGAGCTGCAGCAGCCTGGATATTCACTATCTTCCTCGTCGCACCTCTTCTTCCAGCGCGTTGAGCGTGTCCACCTCGGCCTCGGAACAGTACTTGTCCATGTCGACTCTAACTCGCCAAACAAAGCGTAAATCGTCGGGAATGTTCAACCTGGACAGTCGTTGGTCGCTTTGCAGCTTGCTCACTTTATCTTCATGACGTCTTGCTGCTGGTGCGGCGCCGAGTGCTTGGACGCTCCAGGTTTGCGCTCATTCGGCAGCCATCGCCGCTGACCCTCGCGTTCCTCCGGACGAAGCAGCACTTTAGGCCTGGAATTGTTCCCCGAGGACAATGCTAACGGATTAATGCACGTAGCTAGGATTAAGTCAGAGTACGACATCTCATTGCTCGAGTACACGTAGCTCTGCACGGCCGAGGGCTTCGTCACGGGCACCTCGCGTGGTCGCCGCCTCATGCTGAGACCGTGGATTTGATTTGATGTAGACTCGTTCATAATGTCCCAGCCAAACTGTCGTATTGTACTTACACCTGACCACAGTATGGACTAACTGGTGTGACTCATACTCACTCGGACATGTTAACCTGTGGCCCATCTTCGAGCAGCTCCATTTACGCCGCGCATCATGATACTCAGTGTGCTGCGCCGTCCGTCCGTGCGGCTCTCGCTGCTGGCCCGCAGCTCCCGCAGCGAGTCGGCTCAAGTTCTGCGCTTCTTCAGCTCTGCGTACGTGCTTCTCTCTCTCCAAACGCGTCCGTATTAGCGACGTGGTGGTCACTTACCTCTGTGTATCAACAGTGCGGCGACGGAGCAGAAGCCCAAGAAGGAGAAGGACGACGAGGAGGAGGAGCTGACCAATACCAAGATCTGGGACAAGGTGCTGGCCGACCACCCGGAGCACGCGGAGCCGCAGGGCGGTGACCTGCTCTACGAATACCCGCGCAAGGTGCAGCAGAGTGTGATACAGTGAAGAGGCAGCAGAGGGGAAACGCTGATGCTGTTATTGCTGTGGTTGATATTGTACAGGGCTACTTCGGCTACATGTCGGCAGGTTCCCTGGCCCACGTACGTGGCGGATTAATTGTCGAGAGAGGGTTGGGCGTGGCTGACGGTGTCCTGCGTGTAGATTGCGTTCTGGTCGTGGCTGAAGGGCTATGAGCAAAGTCTCGTGGAGAGTAAGTGCTGGGTGTTGTGGCGTGTAGAGTGGAGATCGGGTCTGACGGTGGTGATTTCGCTGCAGTGCACCCGGTGCTGGGCGAGCCGACGTTTTTCTCGTTCGTCTCGGACGATTTTGGCTCGTCGGTTGGTTTCGGCATGAGTATTCTGCTTGCTGGTCTCATTGGCTTCCACGCGAGGGTACGTGGAGCTTTCCACGTTGGTATGCGCCGCGTTTTGAAGCTAATGTGGTGGTAATTGTTGGTTCGATTCAGCGAACGGTGGCTCGCATCTCGGTTGTCGCCGGCGGTGACAAGCTGCGGTTCACGACCCACAAGTTCTTCGGAGTAAGATTTTCTCTGCTGTGGTCGCCTTCTTGTGAGAACTATTGGTACTAACTGGCGCCGCCACTTCTTATTTTGTGATCAGGATTTGGGACAACCGATTGATGTGCCTATCTCGTACGTGTCGGCGCACCCCAACACCAAGAACAACATCATTCTGAAGCTGGCCAACACGCGCGCTTTCTACCTGGTGGACACCAAGGGCAAGTTCTACAACCGCGAGAAGCTGGAGCGGATGATCACCTTCCGCACCAACTTTGTAAGTTTTCATTCTATGCTTCTTGGTAACGAGAATGCAACTGTAACCAGAGTTTTGCTGGGTGGTGGTTTGCAGAAGGAGCACGAGAAGATGATGGAGGAGAAAACCACGGTCCAAGTGCGTACGGATTTGCCGCGTGTGGATCTAAAAGCTGACGCTGCGCAAGCCGAGGCGAACCGCAAACTCCCCGCACGACCGCGCTCCAAGGCTCGTCACGGCAACCTGCTCAAGAAAAACGCGAAGAGGGGCGGCAAGAAGAAATAGAGTAGAGGTCGTTTGTGTTCTCATGTGGGCAATGTCAGTTGCATGGCATCTTGTGCGTGCTTCGAGTCACTGTACTGCATCGCGACACGTTTTGGAGAGTTGCACAAGCAATGTTCAAAAACAACATCAAACGTGTCTTGACTCAGGGGTTAAGTTAAATCTGATCCCATCGAGGCCTCCACCGCTGCAGCAATGAGCAGCGCGTCATAAAGCTCGCGGGCGTTGTCGACCAGCCGAGCGGGCTCGATCCGGTCTGAGATGTCCCGTAAGCTGAGCAGCACATTGGTAGCATCCTCGGCGGCCAAAATCTCTTCGCGGAATTCACGGACAACGGCAACGCAGAGTAGGTTTATGAACGAGAAGTCGCTCGGGGTGAGGCTGAAGATGGCATCCCAAATGTGCCAAACCTGCGGGGTCTCGAACTCACGTGCCATCAGCACACGTACCCAGCGAAGGAGGAAAATCTGCGGCTCCACTCCCAGCTTGGCAAGATGCCTCGCTGTCGGAGGATCGCAACGGCTCAAAATGTGGTGGTGGATGCGGTTCATCTGGTCATCGAGAGGCGAAGCTGGCAATTGGTCTGCCGAGCTAAGAGGCTTCTCGACCTGCGGCTTCGAGTTCCTGCGAGAAAGTGGAACGTGAGGGCAATAGGTGCCTGCCATGCGCAGCATCATCTCTTCCAGCAGTAGGTAGGCGTCGTGCTCAATGAACTCGGAAGCGGTAAGCTCGCGCACGATTTCACCTGCAGCATCGCGACAGCACTCGTAATACTTCCCTGATCCACCAGCAAACGGGGCTAGCCGGAGAAAAGTATCGCGATCGAGGTACGAGTCGTCGTTCTGGATGTTGATGAAGCTTTCGACGTAGACATAAGATGGGTCTTCTTCTTCAGTGCTGGTGTCTTCAGCCTGTTCCTTCGCAGGAGAAGAAGCTGGGAAGAAATAGGAATCAGCGAGATGTCCGTCAGGCTCCACATCGTATTCTTCAGCAAGCACCTCCTCGACATCGTCCTCCTCCAGCGGCCACTGCTCAATATGCAGTAAGTACACGAGCGTGGCCAGCAGTTCCCCCATGCCTTGGTTGTATGAGATTTCCGAGTGCGTGGCGGAATACACGTACAGCACGCGGATCATCAAGCACTGCACAACAGGGTCGCGGAAATACGGCATCTCTCCGCGAGTGCGGCGGACATCCTTGTAAATACTGTACAACAGGTTGTCCGTGGAGGTCTCGCACCTGGTCAAAAACTCCTCCGGTCGCTGCTTTCCGACGAGCAGGTCCAGGAACAAGTGCTGCTTGCAGCGCTCCTTTTCATAGCGTTGCCGCTTTTCACGGGCAATACTGCCCCACTGGCTGAATGGCACGTCCGCGGGGATACAGTCCAGCCACACTTTCCACGTGAGGCCGCGCATACAGGACCACGAGAGCGCTCCCTTGGCGGCCTGGAGGCACATGTCCTCCCTTGTGGACCGGACAAAGACCTCGAGGAACTCGTCCACCCGGGCCTTAGCGCCCCGTGACTGCAGTTCACATAACGTGACCGCCGAGACGCCGCTGTCAAGGCGTCGGCGTTGCGTCGGCCTCTCCTGCAATCCCTCGCTAGTCACGCGCTCGATGGCGCTGCAGATGGCGTCGCTCCAGTCACTGGCGTCGCGCACGTGGTCGGCGCACAGGAACCACGTCTTGTCCTTGGTTACCACCATCAGCACCTCCTCCAGGCTGTCCATGTGCGCGTTCTGGAGCCGAATGCAGCCCGCGGGGGTGGCCGCGTCCTTGTGCGGGTAGTAGTAGAGCCCTAGGTCCGCGGCGTTGGCTCCGGCGAGCACCACCTCGAAGGGTTTCCACTCCGGAGGCTGCCCCACCTCCAGCAGCAACGGGCCGGCCTTGATCTTGGGCTGAAAGCAGCGTCAGTTAGCAGCGTTAGAGTGAGTACAGTTAATTGGAGTGCGTACAGTTAAGTTAGATATGACGTTGGCGGCCCTTACCAGGAAGCGGTTGGCGACGGGCGCCGGCACGGCGAAGGTTTGCAGCAGACGCTCCCACACGTTGGCGGCGGACGCGGGCGCGCCGGCGGGGCGGGGCGAGGAGGGCGGGAAGCGCAGGACCTCCATGGTGAGCGGGTCAATTGCGGATAGAGGACACCTTCGACTGACTGGTCGGGAAATCGAAGGAAAAACAACCTATTTTCGTACTTAGTGTGATGTTGAAGATTCGTCCTCGCGCCTTTTCAAGATCGGAAAATTACCGTTCTAGACATGGCTACAGTAGTGAAACCACTTGAAACTGTTAAGCATGGTCGTGAACAAGGATTGACGAGGCAAGCGACCCTGCTCGATTCACACTTTCTTCGTTAGCTGCGTTGAACAAATTACTTCCAATTTCAGTAGCCTTGTTTGTTGTGAACCGGTTGAGCTCAGTGTGGCTACCATTCGCTGCAAGAAGGCGCTCATTTGATTTTGCTATTTCCCCTGTATGTTACTTTTTCTCGACAAAGCAGCGCTCTTTGTCTTGCTTGGTGGTTATGCTGCCGCGGGCAACAGCACTTCGAGTGTGGAGCGACCGATCCAAAGCAGTGCCGGATCCTCGCGAATTAGCACAAACTTGTCGGATTGATCCTCGAAGCCGAGAGCGAGCAGAAACTCCAGGCACTCTGGAAACCTTGCCACCTGTCCCTCGAACAGCCGATTTGCCTTTCGGATGGAGCGGAACTTCGCATCTGCCGGGTGTGTGATGATGTTGGACACGATCTTGTGGAGCAGGGAGGCCGCCTTTGCAATGGCCTCCGCGCTGTAGTGGACCTGCAGGTGGCGCACTGCGTCGTGGATGCGTCTCTCGCGGCCACCTGCACAATTCAACTGTTAGTAGACAGACTAAACCCATCCAACTCACGATATCCTTGAACGTACTCATCGCCAGTGTTGCAACTTCTTCGTCGGCAGTTTGGGGCAACGGGGCGGCTTCAGTATTTGCCGATTCGCGGTCCTCCATCTCAACATCTTCAGTGATCACGGTGGCAGCTGGTTGCTTCTCGGGTTCAGCTAGCTCTGCTGGGGGTAAATGTACGTCTGGCTTTGTGGTAGGTACGAGTTGTTCTTGGGCAATCGGTGCTGGTGATGCGATGAAATGTACGTCTGGCTTTGTGGTAGGTACGAGTTGTTCTTGGGCAATCGGTGCTGGTGATGCGATGTTTAACAGCCGGCTGGTTCCTGCAGATCCACCACCCAGTCGGTGTCCACTTGAAGCGTGTCTACCTGAATCGTCTTCGTCATGTAGAATCGCTCCAGAGCCACCGACTGCGGCACCACCGGAATTCGTCCAGTCCAGCTCGTTGCACTCCTTCTCAACTTGCCGCATTAGCTGGTAGAATTTGTTATCGTGCTCCGAGTGCACCTACAGGGAAAACAAGTTGGCAGAAATCAACCGTGAGCGATACATATAACCTCCAGGAGACGATTTCAGTAAGTCTTACATTGTGCGAAAGTTCGTGGAATAACACCTTCTTGATACTGGAACAGAAAGAACATTCATTTTGTCAGTACATTCAGCACGCTTCCACCAACCACCGTATAGACACCAACCTCAAGAACTTGCGGAAGCCAAGTAAGTCATCGGTACGCAGCCGAAGCAAAATCTTCTGGCCCTTGTTCTGGTTCAACCCCAGCACGCACACGGGGTCCACGCCCACTTTTCCATCAGGCGGCATCTCCTCCAAAACCCCGACGCTCCACCTACATGCAAACCCAGAGCACATGAGCAATTGCACCTACACTCAACGCATATCCTCGCAGACGTACTTGTGCTTCGCCATCACCGCCAGAATGCCTCGATCATTGGCCAGCTTGTCCAGAATCTCGTGCGCCTTGTTCTTGTCTGCGAAGTTCTTCAACGGCTCAATGGCATGGAACCGGTAGCTCGTGGCCACTGCATCTCGCGCCTGCAGGCTTCGGTTCCGCTTGGCAATGTCCACCACGCGTCGACTCTCCCTGCAGCAGCCAACAGCACTGTCAGTCTCTGCCTCTCCCCCACTTCGCACCAATTGCCACACACGCACCGCATCTCCATCTCCCTCTGCACGGCGCTCTGCGTGGCCTTCATGTCCTCGATCTGCGCGGTCGAAGCGCCCGCCAGCAAGAGCAGCGGCGCCGCACCGTCGCTGCAGTCGCACGCGTCACGCACGAGCCTGGCGACGTCGCTGCAGTCGACGCGGCGTCGCAGCTGGAACAAGCGCTGCGCATCCGGCTGCACCCCCGTCGCGCGCTCGACCTGCGTCTGCAGCTCGGCCACTGAGGCTGGGGGCTCGTCGGGGAAGCGCAGCGCGTGCGTTTGCCCCTTGTACTGCACGCTCAGCGTTAGCATCGTCGAGGTGTGCGCACAACGTGGTCAATCCGGCAATGGCGTCGTCGGTCCGGTTGACGCATCACGTCTTCGAGACAATTCTTGCAGTGTCTATCTCAATACAAAAAATAGGCTTGCTATGTACACTGTCCAGACTGTGCATTCCGACGGTGTATATATCGTATTAATGACGTAATCTCTTATTTCCAACAAATCATATCGATCTATTCTTCGATTGGCTGATTATTGTTGGTGGCTCGTCTATATTCAGCTTCAATGGCGAGATGGCTACATCTTGCCTCTATTGCTGGACGTGTCCCCTCGTGGGCATCTTCCGCCTTCCTTCGCTCCTGTTGCCATCATGGCGGCGCCTGCCAGCACACGACACAGCGGCCCCGGCGCTCGGGGCGTGGGCGAGTCGCTCATCCTCAAGCGACGGCAGCGAGAAGACCATCTGGCCAGCTACGAGGCGTCGGTCAAGGGCTGTGCGAGGCTCAACTCCCGAGCCGACTGGGAGGACTCGCTCTACGACAAAGGGGAGAACAGACAGGTGCAACGAGCGGTGGTGCAGCTCAAGAATCAGCATGAGTCGCAGCTTCATTCGAGGAGACTTCGGTACGGGCGACTGCGCTGTCGAAAGGAGCTCTAGCGGCTGAGATAGAGGCGTTTGAAGGGCTCCTTACTGACTGCGGATGTGAATGCGTTTAGACTCGCTGAGCTGTACAACCGAGAGATGGAGGCGTGGAGAGACGAATGTCTGGCCAACGTCGAGACCCCAGAGGACCGCAAGCAGAAGTACGTCGAGTTGGATGCTGGCTCGTGAGGGGCGAAGGACGTAACGATCTGTGCTCCTTGTTTGGCAGAATGATCCAACGTGCTTTAGAGCTGAAGGAGCGACGTGAGAGAGAGCGGCAGGCTATCGTGGAGGAGAAACGGATGCAGCAGTATCGGTGGGTAATTGGAATGCTTGGCTATATGTTGCTGCAGAGAGAGAGAGAGAAAGCTCATTGAAGGGGTTGACGTCGGTGACAGTGAATCCTGCGACGACTGCCGCGTGGAGGACTCGAACAAGGTTCAACGGATCGTGCTGAACGATCGAGACAAGCAGCTCGAAGAGAGGCGGTTGATCGCTGAACAGGAGGTGAGTGGCGCGCAGAATTCATCACGGGTGGCCTCCAGCTAACAGATTTCCCATGTTTCAGCGTGAACTCGAGATCAAAATGGCACTGCTATGGGAGGAGGATCGGCTGAAGAAGGAGGAGCGTGACCGCAGAGACGTGGAAATGGTCATCAAGCGCAATGAGGAGATGAAGAATATCTTAGATCTACAGGTCGACCTGGTGCAGAAGCGGAAGGCGGAGACGGAAGAGCGGAAACGGAGAGAGGGCTATGAGCAGCTTAGCGAGTGGGAACGTTTGAAACAAGTGGAGGAAGACCTGGAGCAGCGGAATCGTGAGAAGGAGATGATGGTAAGCTCATTTCCAGAGTAAGGACATCATCCGTGCGCTCTGCTAACTGCTCACACACACGCTGTTGTCTCTTTAGCGAGCTTTGGACGTCAAGAAGTTCAACCAAGAACGCGTTGAAGCAACTCGTTTGGCTTCTGCGCGGGAACGACTGTACGACGAGAGACTACTGGAGCAGGCTTTATCTCAAGAAGCGGAGACGCAACGCCGCGAACGAGAGCTGCAGGACAAGTTTCGCCAGGATCAACTCGAGCATCAGCGGATGCTCAAACGCCAAATGGAGACAGAAGCGGAAGATTTGTCGTACCTGGACAAGATCCGCAAAGACATGGAAGATCAAGTGTGGGCTAAGCGTGACGCTCAGCATAATGCCGAAGAAGCTGCTCGGCAGGAACTGCTGCGCCAGGTACTTATCTCCCGTACGAACCAGATCGAGACCAAGCGCGCCCACAAAATCCAGGCCAAAGACGAGGACACAGACTATATGAACCAGTTGAAGCGCGATGCAGAGGAAGCACTACAGAAAGAGCTTCGTGAACAGGAAGAGCGTCGTAAAGAGCTCAAGCGCACACAGTCGGACTTGCTGCGCCAACAGGAAGAGAGGCGACTCGCAGAAGAGCAGAAACAGCAAGCAGAGTTCCTCGAGCTCAAGCGCATGCAACATGCCGAGAAGCAGCACAAAGAGCGCGTCAAGGAGTTCTCCAGTCACATGCCGCCCACGAGCTATCGCCGAAAGAAAGCTCAATGGTACTTTGATGCCTAACTCGGTGGACACACGTCGTATCAGATGCACCCTCCACTTGTTCAGCAAATACATTTTCGAATTCATGATCCGCTGATCAGAACGCTAGCTGTAGCATGACGCGCTCCATCTCACAACGACAATTTAGGTGGACAAATCGGCGACGGCCCCCTCGGGTTGCTCTTCGCTGTTGAGCCAGTCCAACGAGCTCATTGCGTTCTTGTCGGCCTCTCCGTCTAGTCTGATGAGCTTGTTGCACTCCTTCGACAGCTCGGCAAAGCCCAGTCGTCCGCGTCGCTCAATGAACTTGGCGACCTTGTCCATCTCCTCCTCGGTGATGTAGATGAACTTGCCGCGGTCGTCCACGATGCCCGTGAGGCGGTTGGACGCCTGCAAGGACTCCACGCGATCGATCGCCTCCTGCGTCGCCAAGTTAAACTCCGAGGCGAGGTCCTCAAGCAGCACCACCTTGTGCGCCTTGACGTAGTCCACAAACTGCTGCAGCAGCGTCTGGCTCTCCTCGCTGTCCTCCGCCAGCTTGGAGCCCTGCTCCTCGATCGAGAACATGTCCTTCCACTGGTCGAACTCCTCCTTCTCTTTCCGTTCCTTCTCGTCCTTCAGCTTGCGCTCTTGCTCCTCCAGCGCCTGCTCGATCTTGGCTTCCTCCTCACGTTTCTTCTGGTACGCAGCCTCCTTCTCCTCTGCAACGCGCTCACGCTCCTCGCGCTGCTGCTGGTCGAACTACAGCACACACAAAATAAAACGACACAAATTCTGGAAGTTATGTCGCCAAAACCCTCCTCTCTCTCCCCATCTAGTCCCGTACCTGCCGCAGCTCCTCGCGTTCTCGACGCTTGAGTTCCTTCTGCAGCTCCTTCTTGGTCATAGCTCGCCTGTAACGACTCAGAAAGTCACGAAAAGGACGGAATCCCGCATACTTCTGTCGCGAGCCACGTACGGCTCGTCTTCGGCGTCTCCAGCGGCCTCCGCCGCCTCGTTTTGAGCCGGAGCGGCGGCCTCTTGCTCTGCGTTGCGCTTCTTGCGGTCCTTGCGCTTGCGCAGCGCCGCCAGGCCGCCTCTTTCGCCGCCGCGGAGCACCTCAGCGGGGTCCTGGCCGCGGTCATCGGCCACTTTCTAGTTGGATAATTGAACAGGTTAGAAAGGGGGTTCGAGGCTGCGACTTGGACAGAGCCAGGAAGAGACACCGTACTTTGGTCCCAGTGAAGAAGCCCGCGAAGAAGAGCAGCAGCAGCACCGTCGCGGCCAGGCCCCCGAGCGAGATGACGAGCAGCACGCCGTCCGACGGCATCGTGGACGGATAGAAATGATCGTTAGAAATGGAAAGAGATGTACTGTGTAAATTCATTTACGTACGATTTCGACCTACTTTGATGTAATTATTATTGTTTTTGTTTGTTTGTTTTTTACCGTGGTTCTGCACTGTTGGATTGGGTTAGGATGGAATCGAGTGTTTTCTACTTCTACTGTATCATACCAGTAAGCTGTCAGTACATGTAGTAGCTATTTATTACTACTACTACCGGTATTAGGTAATATCAATATTCAAATATCCGTATTTTTGCGGTAGTAGGATAAATATTTGGAGTAAATCCAACAGCTCACGAGATAGTAACTATTATAATATAATATTTGCACCGTGTGCTTTAGATACATTCCTGCCTAAAGTGATACAATTGTAGTACCGTAAAATCCTGTTCGTTAGTATTGCATACAAACTCTAATAGAAGGCACTGGTGATCGAGTAGTAGTAATACTCACTCGTATCGATATGATAGTAAGATTATACTCTTCTCACTGGACCCGGTAGTCGTATTAGTTTACTACCGCAAAATTCGGTTACTATCGAATTCTGATCATACCGCATACGTTTTGCCGTATGATTCATACCGCATACCGCCTCCACTATGAAGGATCCTTCGCCTCCTGTTGCCGTGCTCCACCACTCAGATGGGGCACGAGCAGCTGACAGGACTATTAGGGAAGCTTTGAGCACGCGTGACGTGCACCACCGTTGAACTGCAAAATCAATAGTAAGTATGGCTCGACTGCAGAGTCTTTGACGGGCTCACTATGTGTTTTGACGTCACTAACCAACGCGTCGGAGAGTTTCCTTCAATATGACGATCGTAGCTGGAGTTAGCACGGAATTTGGCTGATCAATCCAGACCAGCAACGTCGCAGCCCCAAACTGCAGTGCAGTACAAGCATTGCGTGATGAAAATGGGCTTTGCAGTTGAACTGTGCAGCATTCAGCTTTATTGTTTGATAGCGTAAGGCGCGCTCTTTTCTATGGTATCTACAAGTAGGGTCGTCAGACTGCTACTTCGCTCGTCTAGTTGGTGCTGTTGTGGACGTAGTACGGCTCATCCTGGAACTCGACGGCGCAGTACGGGAACGCGGTGTCGTCGTCCGAAGGCGTGAACAACTGCTTGCCAGCGTGGATCATGACGTAGAAGCCCACGCAGCCACATACGAGCATCACCAGCATCGAGACAGCCTTATCAAGGACGGACATTTTCTTCCAGAACACGCGCAGGTAAATCAAAACGGGCATGATCATGCAGTTGACCGTATGGGCCGTGGAGCCCGTGAAGTCCTCGAGATCCAAGAACTTGTTCTGCGCCGCCACGGCGACAATGACCATAAGGATAATGATCGTGATACGCAGCGTGACGTAGCGCAGGGTGTTCTGGGCGCCCTTGTACGGCTCGCGAAGCTGCTCCTCCGTGATCTCCTCGGGGAACTCAATCGCGGCGCGCAGGTGGGACATCCGGCCGTCCGACTTGTCCAGCAGACTCGAGGCGGACACACGACGTCCGGACATCTCGTGGGGGGTCGAGGCTTGCACGTACGACTGCTTCTCCTGCAGCTCCAGGTCCTCGTCAACGATTCCGTGGCGCTCCACGGCGTTGAAGCGCACGATCGGAGCGGTCTTGTGCATACCGAGCACGAGACGCTCGGCCATGTAGAACGCCGGCATCATCATGGTCGAGAACGCGATGGAAATGTGCACCTGCATGAAGAGGTAGGCCATGACGACCGCGCCGCGGTTGGGATTGAAGCCGAGAGGGGCCTCCCCCATCGGGTTGGACGTGTTCACGATCGAGTAGAGGATGTTCCCGGAGATCTGGCACCCGCCCGCTGTGTAGCCGGCCAGAGCGACAGCGAAGAAGAATGCCGAGATGATGAGCATCGTGGTCATCACCACACGAGGCATGCGCTGCGGCTGCGAGTGTTCACGCTGCAGGTCCGGGATGACGATGGACGCGCCGTAAGCCAGCGCCAAGTTGCCGAAGCACGTCAAAATCTGGTGCAGGGAAGCGTCGGGCTTGGGGATCGACGGGTGGCCTCGCATGTTGTACTGCAGCACCGAGACGGCGATGATATCAGCGATCGCAGTGCCCATGCAGCCGGCAAAAGCCATGCCGGCACTCTCCTTGAGCGTCGGAATCAGACACACGGGGATGACCATGAACGCCATGAAGACGATCCAGAACGTCTGGCTGAACGAGTCCGGGAAGAGCACATCGAGCAGCGTACTGCCCAGCACCAGGAAGGCACACGGGACGAGCACGCACACGCCCATCTGAGACACCACGGTGAAGAAGCGACCCCACTTGCCCAGAGCCCATTCACCGAGGTCACCGTACGTCCTGACCGACGACGGAGCCGCCAGCATGGCCTTGGAAAGCTTCACCGCGGCGTACGTGTTGGCGAAAATCATGACGGCCAGAGCGATCGTGGCGTACACGGGTCCGGCGCGAGCGTAGTTGGACGGCATGGCGAGCGAGCCGATACCGAGGACGCAGCAGAAAAGGTTGAACGACGCCTTGGCGTCATCCATCGTCACGAAAGCCGTCTTCGCCATCGTGTTGTTGGTTGCTTGCTGCGTCGACTCTTGTAGGCGGAGCCGAATTGGAAAGTGAGCGAACGGGGAGCGCACGCGACAACCGGCAAGCGTGAGTTGCTTGCTCTCTTTGCCGCCGCTGTATATGTACAGGTGTAGTCGTCTTTCGCGTAGATAGATGCATCAGTACAAATGTTTAGACTCGGCCGACGGGGACCATCCAGGAAAGCGCTTGTGGCGCTGCGTCCCCTCAACAAGCAAGCTCGAGGCAGCAAGGCTAGGGAAAGCATAGACGCGTCGTGCTTCCTCCAACCGGTGCAGGATTACCGCCAGAGAGAGCGCGATTTTTGCAAATCGAGCACGTCAATGTCAGGATGACATAGACGTTGAGGAAACTCTACAGCCTTTCAAAAGTCCACGCGGGCTGCGATGCGATGCGCTTTGCCGTATCGAATGATGAAGAGCTCATCACGGTCTTCTCCACTGCATGGACGCCTTCTTCTTGCCCATTGACGCTCGACGGATGGCCGTCAGCGCCTCAATGCCTTACCACCGATCTTTTTGTGATGGGCTCGGCGCATCCTCTTTAAAAATGCGACGCGGCAGCTCGACTGTCTCATCTAAAGTGTTAGGGCTGTCAACACCGGCAGCTCTGGGGCTTTGAGAGCGTCGTTAATTCTCCAACCGTCTCGTCTGGAACAAGCCAAACCGACGGCTGGGCAAGTCGGATCAAGCCGCGTTAACATGTACGTACAGCTAGCGTTTTCTGTTCAAGTAATTCGAAAATAGTGGCCAAACGCGACGAAAGAAATCAACCCTTCATATGAAAGCCACAGGCACTGCCTCTCCGGTTAGTCAAGTTGGCCATAGCTTCGTTCGCCGAGATGATAAAGCAGCACCGTACGCGCCTTTTCACCAAATCTAGCCACATTTGGTGGGGGCGTTGCTGCTCCTCCCAGCACAGCCACTGGTGGGTCGAAGTTTTCAGTGATTGGAGTCGAGAAAAACGATCATCGGACTGCACTATCCGTCGTCTCTCTCGAAGGTGTCCCCCTCCGCAAATTAGTACTTCGAAGTATACAGATCTAGCTCGACGCATGTGATCTACACTGAGCCGAACAGCACTCCTTCATGACCAGGTCAAAAATAAAAAAATAAAGAGTCCAAACGTGTCCAAAACAAGCTTGCCCGATTATCACATTTGCAGAAGGCATGCTTGTATCATCGTGTGAACTTAGACACCCGCATCCTTTCTTGCAGCACGACGAAGCCGCGTCACTAGAGACACATTGAGGTTGAAATTCAAGAAAATGTAGTGTTCGATCGCTCGCGTTTTGTGCCTCTCATTGAGCGCAGCCACGTGCTGTAAAGACGAACTCCTGAAAATAGGTATACGAACGAGCCCATAGCTCCATCGCTTGACTGCTTCGTTTTCCGCCTGCATCCCAAGTCGTCAGCAACTGCCACTACAGGGCCAGACTTCTTTCACACTAAGCCTTATGATATATTTACCACGCTTCCACTTCCAAGCTTAGTTGGTGTTGTTGCGGACGTAGTACGGCACGTTTTGGAGCTCCGCGTCGCAGTACGGGAACGCGGTGTCGTCGTCCGAGGGCGAGAAGAGCTCCTTGGCGGCGTGGATCATGACGTAGAAGCCGGCGCAACCGCACACCAGCATCACCAGCATCGAGACGCCCTTGTCAAGCACCGACATTTTCCGCCAGAAGATGCGCAGGTAGATGAGGAGCGGCATGATCATGCAGTTGACCGTGTGGGCTGTGGAGCCCGTGAAGTCCTCCAGGTCCAGGAACTTGTCCTGCGCGGCGACAGCGATGATGACCAGCACGACGATGACGCACATTCGCAGCGCGATGTAGCGAAGCTTGTTCCTGGCGCCTTGGTACGGGGCTCGGAGCTGCTCCTCCGTGATCTCCTCGGGGAACTCGATCGCCGCACGGATGTGCGAGATCCGCCCCTCAGACTTTTCCAGCAGACTCGAGGTCGAGACGTGGCGGTTGGCCAGGTCCTGGGGCGTTGAGGCTTTCACGTACGAGTACTTCTCCTGTAGTTCCATGTCCTCGTCAAGGTGGATCTGGTCGGCGTCGGGGTCGAAGCGCACGATCGGAATGTTCTGGTGCATGCCCAGAATGAGACGCTCGGCCACGTAGAACGGCGGCATCATGAGCGTCGAGAAGGCCATCGAGATGTGCATCTGCATGAACAGGTAGGCCATAACCACAGCGCCGCGGTTGGCCGTGAAGCCAAGCGGAGCCTCACCTGTTGGGTTGGAAGTGTTCACGATCGAGTACAGGATGTTGCCCGAAAGCTGGCAGCCTCCAGCAGTGTAACCAGCGATGGCCACCGCCAAGAAGAAGGCCGAGATGATGAGCATGGTCACAACCACCACACGCGGCATGCGCTGCGGCTGCGAGTGCTCACGCTGCAGGTCCGGGATGACGATGGACGCACCGTAGGCCAGAGCGAGGTTACCGAAGCACGTCAACACCTGGTGGAGCGACACATCGGGCTTGGGGATCGACGGGTGGCCTCGCATGTTGTACTGCAGCAGCGACACCGCGATGATATCAGCGATAATGGTGCCCATGCAGCCGGCGAAGGCCATGCCGGCGCTCTCCTTCAACGTCGGAATCAAGCAGATCGGAGTCACCATCAACGCCATGAAGATGATCCAGAACGTCTGGCTGAACGAGTCCGGGAAGAGCACGTCGAGCAGCGTGCTCCCCAGGATCAAAAAGGCAATCGGCACCAGCACGCACACGCCCATTTGTGACACCACGGAGAAGAAGCGACCCCATTTTCCCAGGGACCACTCGCCCAGGTCGCCGTACGTCTTGACCGACGACGGAGCCGCCAGCATGGCCTTGGACAATTTCATAGCCGCGTACGTGTTGGCAAAGATCATGAACCCCAAAGCGATCGACGCGTAGACGGGTCCGGCGCGAGCGTAATTGGACGGCATGGCCAGCGATCCGATACCGCACACGCAGCAGAAGAGGTTGAACGACGCCTTGGCGTCATCTACGGTGACCCAGGTCGACTTGGAGTTGAGCGGCATGGTGGCCAGGTGGAAGACCGAGGCGAGGACTGTTGTCGAGTTGCTGCTTGGGAGGCAAATTCCAGAGTGGCCGACCTGGAGACTCGCCGGCCACTTGTCGCTCCGCTCTGTGGAGAGGCTTTTTACTGGTGTTGGAGGTGTTTGGATGCCAGGATCTCGGGCGTGATTAGACTGCCGGGGAGACCTGGGCTCTGCACTGGAATCGTTGCGTTGCAGTCTGCGTTGCAGTGCTCACAGCAACAAGACGCGTGAAAACATAACCGCGCATCTCAGCTAGATCTGCCATACGAAAATGGCTTACCGCGCGCGAGAGCAGCAAATCTGAATGCAAAGCCGACATGTCGCCCGACATAGACACTGAGACGACAAAAAGAGGATCGAAGTCTCCAAGAGCTGCGAAAGGACCTTGGTCACAGCATCGCTGGCGCCGAACCGGACTCCTGCCGGTAACTGCAGTGCATGCATCCACCTCCGCTACGCCCACCAGCCTCAACGAGCACCGAGATGTTTTGCCTCGTCGCATTTTTAAACGGTTGTCGTCTACAATCTCGTCTACAAAAATGCCCATCATCTTCACAAAAAAGCATCTTCAGACAAAAAAGCATATTGTACATTGCGCAGACCGGCTCAAGATCTCAAATCTACCCTGTGCGCGTCTGTCGGAACGTCGTTTGACGGATCGCTTCTCGACTTTCGGCGGGCGGGCAAGGCGTCGCCGGGAGTCCTGGCTATTGCAGAGCTGCAGACTGGCGATAACTTCGGACTCATCATTGCCTGTACATGTGTTACAGCTTCGTGACGCGCGAGCACTGCGGGACGTTGTGCGGCACAACTTGTGCATTCGACAGGGCCAGGCGCTTCATCGGATCGAAGCCGGCGATGGTCCCCGTAGCGTCCCATTCGAGGACTAAGGGGTGAAAAGGGTGAAGGCTTGCTGAATCCTGAGTCAGCCTCGGCGTGGCGTCGTGCTCGTATTTTCCACAGGAAGCGATGACAGCAATTGTTCTTTATCTGTTCGTCGGACGCAAAGAGACTGAAATTGCCAATTTGATGTCTAAGCAACGCATACCGTAAAATAAGTTGCATTGAACGTCGTTGGTCAGAGTGCACCAGTTTCTTATTGAGCAGGGACGTGTGTGTCTCGGCTTTGAAGATATACATCACTGCTCAGTTCGTGTTGTTTGCTGGATGGTGGCCCAAGTCCGAATGGTGATAGATTTTGCGTTCCCGAGACAGCCCGCACCTCGCGAGTCAACTGCTGCCAAGTGTTCATTTGCAATTCGCCGCTCCAAGATGATTGAAAGGCCCATTTGGCAAGCATTCGCTTTGAAAGCGTCCGTCGACGACTATTCCGCAGCTCGGACCGTCGTGAGGATATCCTGAGCCACCTCGTCGAGATACTGGAAGAAGGCGCCGTGCCCTGCATCCTCGTACATGACCATTCTAGAGTGGTCGCTGGCCAAGTGGTTGTGCAATGTATGCGTCTCCCGTGCTGGGATGACGACGTCCTTCGAGCCGCCAAGTACGAGGATGGGAAAGCGCTGGTCACGAATGGAGTGCAGACGCTCGTCCGAGACGAAATGCGAGAGTACTGCTGATCCTTGGCCCACGAAGCCCAAGACCCGCGGCATCTCCCGACTCTCGACGAGGTACTTGTGGCACTCGTACATGGCCTCGTAGATGCTGCGTGAGTCGTCCTCCATGCTTTGTGACAGGAATTTAGGCGGATACAGCACCACCAGAAGGTTGTGGGTCTCCACGTCTGGGTCACGGTAGTCAAGTGTCCTGGTCATCGGCATCACGCCGTTGCAAACGGGGACGTATCGGCCTCGCGTCGTGCACAGTAGCGACAGCGACTTGACGCGTTTCGGAGCCACGGCGGCCAGCTCCAGCGAGATCATCCCTCCCATGCTGTATCCGACCACGTGAGTCTCTTCCCAGCCGACATGGTCCAGCAACGCGAGGACATCTTCAGCCATATTATTCGTGGTGTAAGGTCCGATGGGCGACGTAGAGCCACCGACGCCTCGGTTGTCGAAGGTCAGGATCCTCAGGCGTTTGCTTGTGTCTAGGCCGTCCCATTGACGCAGCAGCGTTTCGAGCGTCGGCGTCCACGTCTCCTTCGTGTTGAGAAACCCCATGACGAGCACCACCCGAACCTCGTCACCACTGGCAGCTTCAGCTTCAGTCGACGGCTCCCACACGAGCGGATGTTGGTGCAGAACGAACTCCAGGATGATGCCTGTTCGGACCTTGACGCGTCGGACGTGACTGCTGTTGAAGTGGTACGGGGCCGTGTAAGCCACTTCCAAGTGGCGCGGCAGGCGGAAGCCAGCCCGCTCCATGATGTTGGTCGTGGCCGTAGTGCGTTTGGGTGACATCACGTATGGTGGAGATGCAAGGAAGTCGTCGCAATTCCAGGAATGAACACCCTCCACGACCTCGAAAAGAACTCAGCACAGAGCGATGATGTCACGGATATGAAGGTCGATGTCACTGAAACTTCATTCCTTCTCCAAATTCTCTATCCGGATACGTGACGATGGCGAGTAACACACCCTCCCCAACAGCAAAGCATACCAACATTCGCCATGAATGACTCTTAAATACTGGGGGAAAATGACTACTGACGAAACTGGTTAGGTCTCCACAGACCTCACACATAATGCATCACTCTTCCGACCTCGAATTGAATTATCAAGACCGGTATACTTTGATTCAGTGTGTCGCACTCGCAACTTGTAGCGAGGTGGCTTACTCCAGTCTCGAGACAAGTTTCCGCTTTCGCCGCCAGCGCCAGCGCATCGAAGACACGTGTATCTCCGCGCCAATCTCCTCCTCGAAGCAGAGGTTGTCCAGCAGCTCATACAACGCGCTGCCGTAGCGCTCGTTCATCCACGTGACAAACAAGCTGCGCTGAAAAAGGTGCGCACGCTCTTCCAGCAGGTACGAGGCAAAGCACATCAGGTAGAAGTAGCGCTCCAGGTAGTTCACCGCACGTAGCATGAAGAAGTCGCGCTTCGAACTCGGGAGGTCGCGATCCACGGCTAGGTCGCGACATTGGCTGATGCAGTCGCGCAGGTTCTGCATGTGCTCGCATTGGTCGATGGCATAGTCGACCAGCAGTTTGCAGTCCGATCCGTTGTCCAGCGTCTTGAGCAGCTTGCGGATCACCACAAATTCAGCGGTAATTGCCGCCGACTGGCGGCGATGGCCCGCGGTTCTAGTGCCAAGAACACCCTTTAGCAAACTAGGCTTGTCATAGGACGCAAGTGCTGACGCGCTGTCCTCGAGCACCACACGAAGCATGTAAACGCAGACGAGAGCAGTAGTAGTCCGACCCCGACCCATCTGACAGTTGCAAATGACAGCCGTCTTCAGCTTCTCCGCTGGCGAGCTGGACTCGTCTGAGGGTAGCTGGAGGCCCAACTCGTTCATAAATGCAGGCAACAGCAGACGCACCATGTCGTCCAAGTCTTTTTCTTCCGGTGCAGTCTCATCCGACACTGGGATACGCGCGTAGCGCAAGTCAAACCCCGATTGCTGGGTGGCGTCATCGTAGACCTCCGTTAAAGTCTTTACATCGGCCTGCGGGTTAATGTGCTCCATCGTCTCATCATTCACCATCTCACGCGGCTCATACCAATACATGAACAGCCCGTTGTCCTTGCGGACCTTGGCCTGAAGCTCGATCTTCACCTGTCGCTCAATTGCCGTAATTTCGTCCACCTCGATTCCCGGGTACTCCACGTTAACCATGAGATCATCCTGATGGCGCACGCAGAACGGACGACCAGTGGCGTAGATGACAGCTTCCTCCCGCAAGTTAATCCAGATCGCACGGTCGAACTCTCCACGCAAGTGTTCAACCACATCAATGATTCCTTGCTCCAGGCACTGCGCCGTACCGAAGATCGGCTCATTCGAAATACGCCGGTAATTCGGAACGTTGGTTGTCAGCTCGAACGGGATCCGCGCGATACCGAAGAAGTGATCCATCTTAAGCACGCAACTTGTCAGCACCTTGTCCGACTTGTAGCGCACGCCGCCCAGGTCATCCAGCAGCCGGAACAGGTTCGGATGTTGCTGGAGCCACTTAGAGAACGATGGATGCTCGTCTTCGTCGTCGTTGTCCGGGGCGGGTTCTTCCCCACTGTACTTTTCGTGGGTTTCGATCATGTAAGCTCCGAATACAATGAGGTAGAAGTACCTCTCCAGGAAACTCATGGCGTGGTGTAGATAATAGGAGCGCTTGGCTGGTTTTGCTTCGGCATTGGACAGGTCCCGGTATTCATGGATAACAGTGCGAATGTTGCAGATAGTGGCACACTCGTCGATGGCAGTGTCCACCCACCGCTTCGCTTCCTGGCCATTTTTCAGACGCTTTTGCACCTCGCGGATAACGGCAAAGTTACCGGATTCGACCTGGTTCTCGGGCACTTCATCTGCCGGGGGCGCCAACGACTTGACATCCAACGTGTGCCGCTGGTAGACAAGTCTCCCGATCACCATTGCCGTAGTTGTACGGCGTTTCCCCATCTGGCAGTTAAACACAAAGGCGGTAGCCCCATCAGCACATGTGTTTTCCATCAGGTTCATAAGCATCTCTACATCCCCGTGTTCCGGAGCGTTTTCCCGCTCGATCGGGATTCGGTGGTACACCACACTCTGAATAGTATCCTTGTAGTTCGCCACCTCGGCACTTTCATACACCTCTGGCAACGTCAGCACGTGGTCGGGCTCTGCAGTGTCCTCCACCAGCTCATTCTCTCTCAGAGCCACCTCGTTCCAGTACTCAAAGCGCCTGTCCGCCGCCTTCAACTCTTCCTGCAGACTGCTCTTCAACGATGACTCCAGCACCTGGATCTTGTGCCCCGTTATGCCCGGAACCAAGTCGTTCTCGTTCAGCTTGGCACTGCGACGTGCCGTAAACGGCCTCCCATTCACGTAAACCACCGCTTCCTGCAAGTATTTTTTTATCAGCGTCCGCGCCTAGAACCGCAATAACAATAATACTAAAAAAAAAAACTCTCCACACCTCTCTCAAGTTCACCCACACCACCTTGGTGAACCCGTCCGCCGCCACTCGACTCAGAATCATCTGAATCCCCTCCTACAAAATAGCAGCAAAATAGAAACAACAACAACAAAAAGCTCCCTAAGTTCGTGGCACCATTGGGGATACCCCACACTCCCTCCTCCCCGTACCAGTGACGGCTGTGCAGCCCCGTAGAGCGGCGTCCCTTCCAGTCGTCGAAAGTTGGGCGCAATGTCCCCATGGGGCGTCTGCAGCTCGTGGCAATTGGGGAACCTGTCGGTCTTGAGCACGTACTTCTTGAGCACTTTGGTGCCCTGCACGAGCACGCTTCGCTGCCTGGTGAGCGTCTGCCGCTGCGTTTTCCCCCTCACCAGCGCCTGGATGCGCACGGCCGCCTCGCTCTGCTGCTGGCGGCCCCGCAGCGTGTTGGCCGACAGCGTTTTGCTGCCAGTGACCAGCGCGTGCAGCCGATTGGCGGCGCCGTTGAGGTACGTCGGCGCCGGTTTCTCGCCCTTGGCGCTGTTGCGCAGCGTCGAGAGCCGCTGAGACGGCGGCGAGCGCGCCACCATCTTGTGCAGCTTGGCGGCGGCCCCGCTGAGGTAATTCAAGGGTCGGGAGGCCGCGGAATCGGCCGACACGCCCCCGGTCGAGGTGCTGGAGGAGCTCCCGCTGCCCGCGCTCTCCCGCCGCCGCTGCTGCACGAACAGGGCCCGGACCGGCGCGAGCAGCAGCCGCAGCTCGGTCTCCGGGTCCTGCGCGTGCTGGATCTCGGCCGCGCGTGCGCAGACGCCGTCCAGGAGCGCGTCCAGCTCCTCCATTGTAGCGGCGAGTCTGGACGGAGGCTTGAGGGCGAAGTGACGTGCGCGTTTGACGAAATTTTAGCATGAACGAGCTTGATTTTTACGAAAGATCATGTCGACGCACCCTCTTTTGAGGACTTTTTATGGCGATTTTCGGGCCGTCATCGGGTGCTCTGATGAGTCGGGCAGTGATTTGACTTGAGTTTAACTAAGGAGATGGCTACATTAAGGAACGAGGAGAGGATGTTCTCCCATCGCAACTCGAAGCTTTATCCACTTTCCCTTACAACCCAAGAGCTCCATTTGTCATCAAGAGGCATATTGCCCGTCCACATTCTTCAAACAAACTATGGTACGCGACTGAGGATAAAGGATGTGAAGTAACTGGAGCTCACAGCAGAAAATGACATTTTTAGCTTTGTGCTTCATTTTGGCCACGAAACGACGTGAGCTCGATTATAAAATAGCTGGGGTGGAAAGATGCAGGCCAAGCAGTACGAGGTTCGCTGTCTTGGATTCTCTGTTATAATGCGGATCGTGCTGTCGTGCTAAGTGCTTTTTCGAATTGTAGGAGCGCATTCTCAAGCTTCAGGATGCGCTGGAGATGCAGAAACTCAAGAATACGTGTGAGAAACTCTCCGCGATGGAGGCGACTTCTATTTTTCAGCAATACTAACAGCTTGGTCAACGGTGATGGGGTCTTGCAGCGCAGCTAGGACGGATTCGGTAAGATTGTTGTGTTAAGGTGTGCAAGTCGGTATCGGTGAATAATGTGGGTGGATAAATGTGAAGGACTCTAGAAGACCAGCTGGATAAAGTGCAAATAGCGCTTGAAGAAGAGCGAGAAGAAAAGTGCGGGCACTTCCGAAACACTTCTCAACATGAAGATCAACCCCGTCTAACAGCTTCTCTGTCGTCGAGACAGGGAGACGATTTTGAAGAATCGGCAGACGAACCGACTGCTAATGGAGCTGCGCGAAGAGCGCGTGCAAAGATTACAAGATTTAGAAGAGATTTACGCAAAAGATAAGAGGCTGGAGGCACTGGCGGCTGAAATGGTACGTTAGCTGCAAGCAAGAGGATGTCCAAGATGCTAATGAAAAAGGTGCTTGGTCAACTAGACTGCTGCTTCACAAGGTATAATCCAGGTGAACAAAGAAATAGCTCACAAAGATGCAGAACTCGTAGGCTTACGCGCCACTGTGAGATGCAGTGCCAAGCTCCTTCAGGTTTGACCAGCTTGTTTGTGTGTCTGTTGATGTGTGCCTTCCACACGGATTTACTTATCGACGTGTGCCTTCGTAGAAATCGGAACAAGATTTTCTCGTTACGCACCAGGACCTAGAAAATACGCAGCTCAAGTTGCTGGATTGCAAACGGTACGAGCGACCAACTTGTAACTAGTTAGATTGTCCTGCTTGTGGGATCATGTTTAAGCTAATTTTTGATTCAGCAAATTGTCAGTCAAGGAGCGCGAGGTGCGCATGTGGATCGAGAGATACGAGCAAGTCATGATGGACCTCCACGCTTCACAGTTTCGCCAGACGCAAATGGCACGAGGTACTCTTGACCTATTTTACACCGGGATCGGAGAGGAAGAGCTCGCTAATGACGATCTGTTTGTCCCTAGACGCAAGCTCCAAGGAAGCAGCGTTAGCGGTATACAAACCTGCTCCACGATCGGTATTCTCAAGTTTCACACCTTCGTTGCTAACAATGTTCGGTTGTGTTTTTGCTTTGCCAAAGTAGCGAGGGCTCGCGATAGATCTCGGCAATCCTGCAAACGGAGTTGCAAGTCTTCGTCCTCGTCCAGTTGCTTTGATGAAGCCTGTAGGACTCCATGACCGTGCTGTTCGGAGATATCGACGAGATCAAATTCCGAATCGTGCCCACGCAAGCACCGCTAGCATTATAAATTTGCAGTCAGCGTCTCACTTGCAACCTGTGCGCTCGGCTGGGCCCCTTCCTCATGTCCATACTACAGCTGTGCCGTCGTCCGATCCGATACCTGGTATTAGCCGCGATTGTTTCCAGTGTACAGCTACGACGCCACCAGTCAAGGAAAAGAAGAATCGGTGACTACTTTGGGAACTTCACCTTGAGTTGACACTAAGTAGACTAACACCTTTGCTGTTGCAGAAAACCCGACATCGCTCGAGACGAACGGGAATCCCCGTATGAGCCTAGCTTGATGTATTGCAAAGTCGCGTGCACACGGAGCTCACGTGATATGTTTATCACTTCTTTATTTTTGTCCACAGAGAAAATCAGCCTGGGTCCAAATACCTGGGCTATGGTCTCGGTCTTCTCAAGAAAGATCACATCGTCCCGACTAACAACTACAATTTTAATTGAATTACTTGGACATGCTGTGCGTCATCACGAAACCGTAGTAAGGCCTTGAAGTCGTAAGTCAGATGACACCTTGCACTGGTGAGCCACACGCCCCATAGCAGCGAGGAGGTCCGTTGCTGCTCGTGCCAACCTAATCCCGTACGAGTCCATTTGCCGGTTTGAAACTTGGCTAAACCGTTCGTCCACCACAATATCACGGAAGGCAGCAGGAGTGAATCGGTACACACTCAGCTTCACCAACGGTGGCAACTCGACACTAGCAGCAAACAATGTGCTGATCATGGCCGTTGTCTGTTTGGACAGTGCCACAAAGACGGTCTGCAAATACGATAGCACTAGCTCAACTAAATCAATCAGCTCCAGCATCGGTTGGTGGTCGTTGAACTCAATCGCTTCACACATGATTCCGCACAACTCGGTCAACACTACACAACTGTAAGTCAACAAAGTTAAAGCACCAACGAAGTTAGCTACATGAAAAATATGTGGTTGCAGCCCATGGTTGCAACGTACCAGATAGTGCTATTGACAGCTTCTTCACCTGGTACGAGCTTGATCATGCATTCAACCATCCACTCGAGACACGGGTGGAGTTCACTCAGCTGAAAATCGTGGTGAGCGATACTGTCCGTTTTTCCATTTTCAGCACCAAGTTCGTCGACTTGAGTTGTACTTGGAATATTCGCGTTCAAGTTGGCGTGATTGAGAACAGCACGAACGAACTGGCATAGAGGTACCATCGTTTCCAATAAGGAAGTGACGTCGCCTTGTGGCACGAAGGTAAATGTTTCCCGCATGAAATCATCCAGTACAAACTCTCGGAGCTGCTGGAGGCGCTTACACGAGATGAGATCAGGCTGAGCTTGTGAATGCTCGAACGACCTCGTACACCTACAGTTGAAAAAGCCACATGACAAGTAAAACGCTTCACGGCGAACTGTCTTCGTATCAATATCCAGACTGCAGTTGATGGAAGCCCCAACGTCTGGGTAATAGCTGTGAATTCCAAGAGACCCATCTGGATCCAAGATATTCACTAGTAGCGTCCTTAGAGGGGAAAGGCGCCACCCTTTCTTGAAAGTCTGGTATATCTCAGATGTCTACAACACCAACGCAACTAAAGTCAGCCCAAAAGAGGATAATAGTCAAAGCCAAAAATGGAGCATACCTGTGCAAACCAATGAAGCAAACTTGGGTACTTCTGACGGGCGAAAAAGAGTTGAACGCTGTCCACAAACCTCATAGCAGCAGGGCAAAAATCTTTACGGAGCTCGACGTTCACGTTTCTCACTCCATCTCTTTGCCGTTGATCCTCCAGTCGTTTAATTGCTTGTGGATACTCGGCACTATTGACTTGACGGAATAACAACTCCATTGCGTTAAAAAAGAGATTCGTTTCTCCAATCGCCATCTCCCCACAGTAGAACAGGAATGCATCCATGCATTGGTACATGAATCGAAACATCGTGGTGAGCCCCGTAAGTCTCTCGTCAAAAGACTTAATCGTGTCGTCCATCTCGTGGTATGAACGTCCACATGTGGTATTCACTCCAGCCTGCCGAAGAAACAACTTGGCAAACGAATGCCAGTTGTGATTTCTCTGGTCAATCTCACTACACGCTCGCCTGAAATTTATCTTATACGCCCTAAACCAAGCAGGACATATATAACAGCACGTTAGATCGGAGAAAAACTAAATAAAACAACACGGACACTGTCAAATTGGGCCACAGCACTTACTCGAGAAATGAGACGAAAATTCCAGACTGAGTGTTCACCATTTTTACACGAAACTGGTTCATCTCGTGCCAATTGTGGCTCGAAGGTGAAATTGTGTACGAGATCCAAGTAGTGCCAACACTTTTACAGAACGACTGAAAAACATCCAGATGAAGATCGTACAAAGTTGCAACATCGTGAAGTGCAGTTTCGTTCGCGTGGACTGAAGATGGGAACTTGCATGAGGATGCTACTTCACGCAAAAGCTTCAATGCATGTGGATCCATCGCTCCAAATCCTATCGAATTATTGCGGAGCAAATGATATACAATTCCATCAGTCAGCATCGCCCAGTAGTCTGAATCGCGAATTCGACTCTGATTCTGCGTCGTTGGTTCTTGAGCAATTGTTTTTACCACCCCGAATGGAGCATCCTCCAACTTGAACACGATTGGAATGACGTTGAGTGCCGAGACGTCAAGCGTTCCCAACAGCCACGCGGCGGATAGCTCTTGATCTGCTCCATTTTCTCTCAGGAATACATTGCTTAGCCATTCCTTTTCGGGATTATACTTCAGTGCAGCACCTAACACGCGTGGTGCAAGGTTTCGGGACTTCACAGATGTAGACGTCACGTTGCTCCAGAAAAACTGAACTTCGCACGTGGAAATCATCATACCCAGCAAATCAATCGCATAGAGTTTATCGAACGCTCGGGCGTCAGTTCGGGGGTAGTTGAGCACAAGTTGCTGTAACACTACTCGCAAATTGCTTATGATGAGCTGGATGGCTCTGGGTCCGCACTCCTTAACTGTCCATGCTGGGACAGGAACGCTGCTTTGACCACCAGACAGTAAGGCCTGGTCAACGTGAGCAAAAATGTCATCGTCAAAGTCATCGAAATCACATTTTGGCGCTGGAATAAATGCGAAGCATTTCTGTGGTTCGTCTGGTGCTCGGGGGAGTACAAGCTGGAATATCTCCATTGCAATCTTCAAATCATTGGGCGTGACGAACTTTTGAATCGCACCATTCAGACACGCTTCCAAGCCAGCACCGAAAATATGCTCTAAACTTTTTCCAACAGCAGGTCCATACGCTCGCCCGACATGGACGCCCGATGAAGGTGTATCAAGCATCCTCCTAATCAGATCACGCATCTGGTAAAGTGGTGACATCGCAGCACCTAAGCACAAGCACAAGGTTGTCAGTTTAAATAGACCGTTGAAAAGCAATTAAGCCGAAAAGACTTACTTTGAAGTCGCTGCCGACGTTTCTCCTCCTGTCTGCGCGCTGTGGTAGCGTTGACGGTTGAACCAGCTAACTGCTTTGGAGTAGAAGAAACGAGGGGGTTAGCCTGGAGATTTTTCATGGATGACTCAAGTCTGTCATTAAAACCCCAAAATATTGTTGGAAACTCGGTTGAGTTTTTCTCCAAGAGTAGCGCGCCAAGTGTAAAGAGTGCTTGAGCCGCGAGAACTTCACATTCAGGCTTCCCCGATGTCCATCGAAGAATTTCTTTGCAGTAAAAGTCCACCTCCCGTTCCATATATCGGACGTCCTTATCAGGTCGCTCGACCGGAAAGTGTGGCTCATCGCCACACTCCAAGCAGACTCCGACAATAGCGAATGTGAGTAGGACGGCAGTGCTTATTTGTTCCTACATGGTATCACCAGAGGCAATCATATCTTGAAGTCAGAACCAAAAGCACAGAACTGTTACGGCGGAGGGGTAACTAACCTTTCCGGCTCCCGAACTTGTACAAGGTCGCTGCGATGTTGTTCCAGGTTGCTTAACTGGCTGTATGCTAACTGGAGAGCGCTGTTTTGGCCCCCAGATCCAATCTGTCTTTTGTTTAGCCGTTGGCTGAGTTTGTGCTGACTGTGCAGAGGCTGGCTGATTACCAGGAGTATCTGGAATCGCGTTGAGGATGGAACGACGGAAGCGACTCCGATGGACACGCTTTTCAAGCTTCAACAGTTGAATCTGTACACCACCCAAGTCACAACGATCACTCAGTACTTGTAAATCGCCGAAGACATTCAAAACAGTTTACCCAGATGATTTTGCATAGAGCTGTTGTTGAGTCTCCACAATCCTCTTCCTTTCCGGCAAACGCAGCAAGTCGTAATCTTGAATTTCCCAGCTCCTTGCATCTCGAGATAAATTGCTTCAGGAACGGGGAGAGTTCAACGATGTCATCTTGACGATGTGGTGCATCGCTGTCCCACAACTGGCACAAAATAAACTCAATGATATCTACAAGGTCATCACATTAGGAAAGGAATTAGCGATACGCTGGAAAAAAACATGTATGGGTGGGCAAACCTTTGGAAGGACGCCACAGCTTCGAAAATGTCGTTACGCGCTTTAGCACGTGCTGCTTGTAATGATCTGCCGTAAGCACAGCAAGTAAGGTTTCCGTGTAGCTCGACTAACAGCTTGAGGTAACTTGTGACTTACTGGCACGTCGGTGATAATCTGCTTGTAAATTGGTCGACTGGTTTGAAGATAGGTTAAATGGTAGGAAATCCCGCTTGCCCGGCTGAAGGAGGTATTTCACGACTGCCCACTTTGCGTCACATCTGTTATACAGCACAACAACAGCATTTAGCGTAAAGCCTAAAATAAAAGTCTGACAGCGGGCTACTTACACAGCTTCTTCGTACTTGCCGGTGTCAGCATCGGTATAAATCCATGTCAAAACAGAAAGCAGATCCCAGGTCGCCTCTAATGCCAACAACTGACTTTCAAACATCTCGTCACAGTTTTCAGTTTTGCCGCCATTCGTAGCATGTGGTTCAAAATCACGTAGGTATCCTCCACATGATTCGCTTCGAATGAAACACCGAGCTAACTCGTCAAAATAACGCTGCCCGTATACCGCTTGTAGCAATGCCCAGAAATTCTTCTCTTTCGTAGATAGTGATTCTTGATCGGGCTGATCCACACCTGCCGTACTTGTGCAGCAACCACGAACCAACATCCACAGCGATAACGCCGGTAATGGATCACTTGGAAACACATTGACCCATTTCTCCTCCACACGATGGGATGATGGAAGGTAAATATACAAGTCAAACAGGAAGAGCACGACGGCCAGAATGACTCTGTTTACAGGCAATGTCCTCAGGAAAACATCCTCAATATCCTTGTTGGCCATCCCATATGATGCCACCAAACGCTCAGAGATAGGTCGGAGAGCCACGATCAGGCTAAGGCAATACCAATACGTACGGGAGACTGCTGTCAAGAAAGGGGTCGTTGCTGCATCTCTGGAAGCTACCTCGAAGAAGAAAAAATACGCTTTGCACCCGTTAAACAATGAGTCGCAGTCGGGTAGCTGACGGATAAGCGCCGCAATTTCCTCCAAGATGACGTTGAGGTAGTTTGTGAAGGACGATGGAGAGACTCCTTCCAAGGCCTTCAACAACTGAACAGCAAAACTTGCGACCGCCCTGTGATAAGCTTCTTCGAGTGAGACCAACAGATTCCACTCTGGTATGTTTGCATATCCCTCTTCATCGACAGCACCTAGACCTCCTCTAGAAAGAGAGTCCATAAAACTGTTTTCTTGAAATCGGAGATCATTCAGAAGCTGGCGAAGGCGAGCTGCTTGTCTTGTGACAGCAGCAAGAAAGCTATCGCAATCTTCGAACTCGTATTCCTCGTCGAAAAATAAATAAGGCGGAACCAGTGGGCCGCAAATCGGGTGACCAAATGCCAGAAGTGCTTCATTTCCCTGACGAGAAATAGCGACGATGGCATCCTCATCAATAGATGAGCTAGGGTCATCGTCTACGACCTCAAAAACAGCTTTCCAGTCGACCGCTTGCTGCTCAGATATGCTCGAGTGGAGAGTAGGGTGGATCGGTTCTGCTGGTCGCATCCTCTTCTCTGGGATAACTTCATCAAAGCGTATACCAGCTGCGTACACAACTTGGCTGGTATTACGCGCATTTTGTGGGGCAGATCGAGCAAGAAACGACTCACGCGGTGGATGCTGCGTTGGCAGGGCGGAAAACCTTTTGTTACGAAGGTACATTCGCTGCGCTTGGACTGAAATACTGTCGTCTCGGCTTGACAATTTTGTCGCGTGTACTTCATGAACTGCGTGCACACTTCCATACCCATTTGAAATTCCAAACGATGACGGCCCAATTGATCGCTCCCTGGTGCCTTTTCCGGTACGCTGCTGCTTCTTGCGAGCAATTTTAGCCCACTCCCAGCGAGGATCAGAAGGAAGAATCTTCTTTTGTCTCCCGATGAGCCGGAAATTTGGCCTAAAGCTGTCGATTGATCCTTGACTTGAATAGTAGTCGTCCAAAGTCGTACTTCTAGCCGCTTTCTTATGGTGATGAAGTTTCGTTCTGTTGGAAATATTTGGTCCACGTTGCTGTACTTTCGGCCGCCGTTCAGAGTGCCCACCTAGGTGCTTTCGTGTATCGTTTCTCTCTGGTTCGTAGTCGTACGAAAAGTCAAGCTCATCATAAGCGGGGTCTACACAGGTATTCTCCACGCGCGCTACTTCGGTTGGGAGAACTGTTTCGTCATAATCGTCCATGTGGTAGTTGGATTCACCACTCTCCGACGAATATGCAGCCTGAGCTATCTCCTCTAATGGGATGTCTTCGTCTCTCCTGTCAAACTCATTTTCCACGGGTGGCTTAACTTCACGTATCCACGGAGAGCACTCATTCAACTGACGCTGCCAGACATCATATACGTTCTCTAAAGATTCAAGTTCACGAGGCTGACACAACAAACTTGTGTCAAAGTCACCAGGTACAACAAATCATATAGTTACACAGCTTACCGGCTTGCCACGCTTGCGGTGTAGGATACCAATGATCTTGTTCATCACGTCTTCCCCTGCGTTGACTAGTATTTTCGTCACATATTTCTCCAAATCGCATATCTTGTCCATGATAAAAAAAATAAGGTGAGAAACTCATTTTCAGCGCTCAATGAACCAACAGTGAGTGAACTCACCTTCTTATGCAGAGCTTGAAGATCGGCTAAGGGTATCTCCGCCAAGTGCTTCATTTGCTGTTTCACCACTTTCTTCTCTTCATGGAAGCCGGCCATATTTTCCTGCTGTTGAGCAAATATCTCTTGAAGTTGATCCATCAATTCGTCTTTCGTATTCGCCAGCTTCAGTTCTGTTTCTCGGACGACATCCTCGGGAAGTTCAGTCGGGTTTCCTTCAGGTTGAATAAACCCATCATCTTCTCCGTCATGTTCGTATCCTCCAACGAAATGCCGGCTGTTTGTTTTGTGCTTCTTACGCTTTCGCCTATGATGCTGATCTGTGGGTATCCCACAACTGACTTGCGCAGTGCCTTCAGTGGCAAGAGATTCGTTGGATAGCGCTTCTGTAAGCTTTATATGTTCAGGTTGGTCTGGCGTATGACTCCGATAGGCATCTGCGGCACCACCATCCGCACTCTCTTCGTCACTGCTATCCAGGATGCGATGTCGCCGTCGCTGCTTCGCTTGAGAACTTAATGCCGCGCGAACAGATCGTGCACTGTCACTACGTGGCCGACTCGACACTTTAAGTGAGCTCCTGCTTGTCTCCGTGAATACGAACATCGTATCGTCGATCTTGGACACTTTACTACGTATCCCTTCAGCACCATCTTCGTTTTGTGACCGGTCCTGCTGCTTCTTCTCGCTCAGCTGTTCATCAGGAGCCGAACGGTGTGGGCGCTTCCGCTTCCTGGTATGAGGTGCTGAAGTGTCATTTTGGTCGGCTCGAGTTGCGGCCTTTCTAGCAGCTTCCTTTTGTTTTTCCATGAACGGCTGATCAATGAACTTGTCTAAGCAACCATAGACAACCATAGACAACCACGAGCAACAGTAAGTATCGCCACCACAATACCTCATCAGGGCGCCAACCCACCATAATAATAATCTCTAGGAACACCCGGGCGGTTGGACTGCTGCTCTAGGATTCTCGACGAGTGCACATACTCCCGCTCAATGTGCCGCTCGAAACCGCCCAGCACGTAGCGGACGTCGTAGAAAATCTCCTCTGCCTCTCCATCCTTCGCCTTGTCATTATGGACGCGAGTAATCCGCCCGGCGCCTCCCTGCTTGTTGATACCGGGCCACGTGCGCGAGTCCACCTCCACGAACATCCCCACCTCCAGCAGGCCGTCCGTCTCCTCCTCCTGCTCCTCCTGCTCCTCTTCTTCGCCCTCTTCCTGCTCTCCATCTGTCTCTTCATCTTCTTCTTCTTCTTCCTGCTCTTTAACTGTCGCTGGGTGTTCTAGAGTTGCTCCTACCGCAGGTTGCTCGTGAACTTGCTCCTTAGGCTCCTGCTTGGGCTCTTGGAGCTCTGCGACCTGCTGGCGCTTGGCAGCTGCAGCCTCCTCAAGTATCTGACGAGCGCGTCGCTCCTCAGCGAGGGCCAGCGCCTCCAGCATCTCCTGCTCGTCTTCGTCCGAGTCGGCCACGAAGTCCTCGTCCTCCATGTTGAACCAGCCGTGAGTGGGTCGATTCCGCGCGCGCACTCGCTCAAGCTGTTTTGGCGGGAACAGGAGTGATTGTCAAATGGGTGTGTCACACACGACAGATGGCATCATCCGATGTTTTGTGGTCGTCATTGTAATAATACAAATTCGAATCCGTACTATCTAACACTTGACCTGATGTCAGTATACTGATCTTTTATATATTACTAGTAAGTTTTAAATACACAAGGAGATTACAGTTTGCCAGAAATATGATTATGGCCACTCAAGATCAGACTGCTTCCAACCTCACGTCTAGCAGTGCGAGTCACACTGTGCGACCCCCAGACGAGAAAGAAGGATCGCCGCCGCTATGAAGATCGAGGAGGTCCCCACGTTTGCCGGTCTGGGCATCCACTCGGAGCGCCACATCGCAGCGCTGTGCTCGGCGCCCACGCACTTCCCCAAGGACCGCATCCAGAAGGCGACGCTGTCCTCGGGGCTCACGATGGAGTACGCGATCGAGAGCAGCGCCGACGAGCCGGAGACCGAAGATCTGCCCGAGGAGCGACTCGTGATGATCAACGGCTTCATGATGACCAAGGAGGGCTGGGCGCCGATCATCGACACTCTATTGGGCAAGTGGAGCGCCAAGACGCAGGGCAAGAGACTCCAGATCCTCAGCTTCGACAACCGCGGCGCAGGCGGCAGCGACGCCCCACTCACGCGCTACACGACGAGTCAGATGGCGCAGGACACGCTCAGCTTGCTGGACCACGTCGGCTGGGACTCGGCACATTTTATTGGCGGCAGGTAGGAAGCCCCCTGAGCTGGGGCGGGGGTCTAGAGACCTGGTTTTGACGTGGTGTGGTGTTGTCGGCAGCATGGGCGGTATGATCGCCATCGAGTTGGCAGCGACGGTGCCGGAGCGTCTGCGTTCGCTGACGCTCTTGGTCACAACGCGTGGGGCGTACCTACCGCACCCGAGGATGTGGAAGCCGTTCCTCGGGTCGGTCCTCGGTGGGTCCATGCAGTGCGTCATGGAGCTGCTGTACCCGAGCACGATCCTGGATCAACCTATTGAAGGCCACGACGGACTTACCGTGCAGGATGTGCTGAAGAAATACCACACGACGCCGCAGTCTGACAACGGGTTCCCCCCGTTGTACGCACTGATCGCTCAAGGCGTGGCGTGCTTGACGCACTGGGTGTCGGACGAGCGGTTGGAACTCGTGGCCAAGGCGGGCTTCCCGATCCTCATTATCGGGAGCAAGCAGGACATTTTGATTCCGCCCGAGAACTCGGTGGCGCTGATTGAGCGTCTAAAGGGCGAACATGTGAAGACCCTGTTCTTCGAGACGGGGGGCCACGGCGCATTCTTCCAGTTTGCGGAAGAGATCGCTGATGGACTTCAACAAACCATTGAACGCGCCAAGCTGTGAAAATTGAGCACCTGGACAATCGGTCGAGCCGCTGCGTTGAGAAGCGAGGTCGATGCTGTAAATATGAGGGTGATGGAACAATAGCAATGGCAACATGTATAACGTTGTAATGGAACTAACTGTGGTCAAGTCGACCACCGTGTGAAGGAAAAATAAATACTACGTAGTAAAAAGAGAAGCTTGCGGTGAAGTATTCATATCACGATGTTTTGAGTGAGGAAATCCATGAAGCGAAGAGCCGTCGTCACCCGACGCGAGCAGTAGATGTAACCTTACCGGGGGTACTTCCCCGAAAACGACTGACGATAAAAAAAAAAAACAGCAGAGGATCGTTTTCAAGCTGCGCGTCAGGTGCTCGACGGTGTGGGTGTCGAAGTCGTCCTGAATTACCCAGCACCGGCAGATGCACCGGCAGGGCTGGTCGCTAGTAGTATATACTGGAACATTACGCCGGCAGTTTTTTTACTTTCCGTAATTTACCAACGAGAACAATCCTGGAACGTTCTTTCGAGGCAGCTGCTATTTCGACGACGCAACCTCTCGAGCGAAAGAGACATCTTTTGAATCTTGAGGTAGTTTTCGACCACTGAGATCTCACAGCTGTTGGTTTCATCGACGCCCCCTCTCGACCAGCTGAGAGCGAGAGGGCGAATCCTTTGGATCATAGGGTAGTTTAGGGACCGTTAAAGCGAACAGAATTAAAACTATACATGTACACTGATAAATTCAATAGAACATTACGCCGGCAGTTTTTTTCCTTGCCGTAATTTACCAACGAGAGGAGGTTTAGAGCTTCCTAAACATCACCTGTTGAAAGCAACGACGCCACCGCTTAGTAGCATCTGGTGCGAAGGAGGTCTTCTCCACACCTCCGAGCACCGCACAAAGCAACATTAGGATTGCAGGGTTTTATTCTAAAGAAAAAAATATACTTCCTCCGGGTTCGAATGATTGCAAGAATGGACTATCCACAGGGCCCAGTACTGCGAGCTTTTATTGCATTCAGTATAATTTTTGAGCGGTATAACAAAAGAGAAAACCCGATTGCATTTATACATCAATTACAACACCCTCGTGAAGAACTGCAACAGCGTATCGGAATGTCTCTAAGTCGCATGGGAACGACTGTGGGAGCTCCCCTTGGCGTCGCAGCTTGCTTTTGCCCATGTGCGGGAGCTTGTACTCATTGGACCCCCCTACTTTCATCGCGCACTCCATCACCTTTTGCAAGGTAAGGAAGATGTTATCTAGTGTATCAACGTTAAGCGCCGCATACGACTTTCTTACTGCCTGTACTAGTTCATCAATATTGTAGCAATCCTCTTGGTACTGGAGAGCCTGGAGAGAGGAAAAGTAGCCCAAATCAAGAGTATTGAAGTCAAGTGAGTTGGGCGGCTGGAAAACTAGACGAATATTCCAGCCGTCAGCCAGTCCAGCGGCTAAGATGTCGGCGTCGTCCGGCTTGCAGTGCGGTGTGGCGTTGTCCTGCTGGATTAGGATAGGCCTGCCTTTCTCAGATGCAGGCCACTTGGCCTTGATTGCAGGAATAACGTGCTGCAATAGGTAGCGTTTGTAGACCTTTTCCGTTCACTGAGTCCAGGTTCTTCGTCTCCAAGGTGCCGGCTGGACGGTTCTTGCTGGTACGCTGCGCTTCCGTCTGCTTCGTAAAGTCCCAAATGCCAAGTTTACCGTCAAACAGAACCTCTCCATTTTTATCATACCTGCACAAATTGCATTATAATTTGTTAGAAGATC
>JAGDFM010000289.1:0-51427 GCA_019155715.1 Phytophthora pseudosyringae | reverse complement strand
ACGTACGTGAATGTGCGATCGGAGCTCGCTTGCCAGCCACTGCAGAACACGCCGCTGTCCATCGGCCACACGACCGTGAAGGGCTACATCGACGACGTGTTCAACATGAGGTACGACGACGTGTGGAACAATTTCGGCTGTGTGTTCATTTTCCTGGTTGTGTTCCGCGTGCTGTCGCTGCTAGCACTTCGCTACATCAATCATCAGAATCGGTAGTGTTAGTAGTAGCAGATAAAGGAATACTTCGAAGTAATACGCACGCACCGCAAGCACGAATCCATCGATTTGATCAAGAGATCAGCGACTTCCGCGCTACCGTGTAGCTTGACGGCAAGACCACGCTCCTGGATGTGATCGCCTGCCGCAAGACGGGAGGCACCATCAAGGGCGAGGTTCTGCTGAGTGGCTACCCTGTGACAGAATTGGCCGTTCATCGCTGCACAAGCTACTGCAAGCAGCAGGACATCCACTCGGAAGGAGCCACGATTCGAGAAGCGCTCACCTTCAGCGCCCCCTCCTCCGTCAAGACGCAGCGTTTCCGAGCGCGCCAAATTGGCTTCTATTGAGGAGTGCTTGGAGTCCAAGGCTCATATTCCTCTCCATCGCTGCAATCCGCGTGCTTTCGTCGCTCCGATATCTCAACCATCAGAAGCGGTAGAGCAGTGAACAGCTAGGCGTTCATTGATTTTTGCGTCGAGCAATTAGGGCATAAGTGACCCACAACACGAAACCAGTCGAGCAATCGTCAGACGTCATTGCATTGCTTCGATCGGCTATCGCGTAGTTTTGGTCAGCATTAGCTGCCACACCCCACATCGATCCTTCCTCTGCTTTCGTTATTAGACAGTCGTGTCCATGTTCTTGTCCTCTCTCGGCTTGGCAAAACTCGACAGCGCAGGAGCATGCAGCAGCAGCGACGAGGGGAGTCTCTGCGGGTTCGTGTCGGGGTCGAAGTGGTCCGTGTCGTACATGCTCAGCCACTCCTTCAATGCGCCGCGCAGCGTCTCGATCTCTCCGTACCGCGTGACAATGCCTCGCTCCTGGCAGGCGAACTCCAGCTCGCTCAGCGACAAGTCGTCCACGCCTTCCTTCAGCAGCAGCTGGTCGTCGACCCGGAGCTCCTCCATCCTCCGGTCGAGTCTCTTCTCGAGCTGCGGCCGCATCAGCAGCTTGTTGAGCACGGCGAAGCTCGGGAACAGCGCCGAGCCCTCGGCCAGCACGTGGATGTGTGCGCTCGAGAGCGCGTGGAGCGCCGCAGGCCCCTGGAAAAAGGGCGAGAGCTCGGCCACCTGCGTGGGGCGCAGGCCCCCTGCGCCGGCTTGCTTGGCCAGCGCCAGCATTTCCTGCAGCGTGTCGTCCTTGTGGCCGATCTGTAGCAGCAGCTGGGCCAGCTGCGGGTACGTCTCGGACCGGGCCTGCACGTCCTCCCGGAGGAACTGCGTCTTCTGGTCGGGCCGCCAGAACTGCCAGGGCAGCAGCTGCTTGGGGAACTGGTAGCCGAGCAGCGGCGCCGCGTAGCCCAGCGCGGGCACACAGAAGAAGGCCAGGAGGGGCAGTGACTTGAGCAGGTCGCGGTGCGCCTGGCGCAGCAGCAGCAGCTCGCGGCGCGTGAGCGGCGCCTGGTCCCGCGACTCCTTGACGCGGCGGCGCAGCGCCCACGCCTGCTTGTTCTCGGCGTAGAGGCCCTTGGAGCCGGCCACGAAGGGCTGCAGCCACTTCTGCAGCTTCTGGTACAGCGACAGCTCCTTGCCGGCGGAGCTGAGGGAGCGCGCGGCGCCCGGGAGAGCCGGATAGAGCGCGCGCTGGCCTCGTAGCGCGGAGGACAGCATGGTCGTGGACCCAAGAGAGCAAATGCGGAAGTGAGCGGAGATAAACAACAAACGTATCTTGACGTTTGTATCCCTCACATACGTATTGTGGCACTAGTCAGGATGACACATGGATTACAGGGTACGTCACAGAAGATCCATCTTCCCCCCGCAAAGAGGGGCCAAAGAGCGATCCGGAGCCATGGCAACGACGATGCAGCAGCAGGACGTGGAGATGACGGAGCCCGAGCAGACGCACCCGCTGCAGACGCAGTTCGAGGACGCGGAGGACGAGGCGGCGGCCGGCGCGTCGCCCGACGCGGCCATCCAGGCCTTCCAGCGCATCGTCGCGTACGAGGAGGCGGACGCGGCGCTGGAGCAGGTGCAGCGCGTGAAGGAGCACGCGATCTACAAGCTGGCGCAGCTGTACATCCAGTTCGGCCGCGAGAAGGCGCTGGCGTCGCTGCTGCAGGCGCTGCGGCCCTTCTTCGCCACGCTGGCGCGCGCCAAGACCGGCAAGATCGTGCGCACGGTCATCGACATGGTGGCCAAGGTGAAGGTGCTGGACGCCGAGAGGGCGCTGCAGCTGCAGGCCGACCTGTGCCTCGACTCGATCGAGTGGTGCAAGCAGGAGAAGCACACGTTCCTGCGCCAGCGCGTGGAGGCGCGCCTGGCCTCCATCTACTTCCAGCAGGCCAAGTTCCAGCCCGCGCTGGACCTCATCACGGAGCTGCTGCGCGAGATCAAGAAGCTGGACGACAAGCAGCTGCTCGTGGAGATCCACCTCGTGGAGAGCAAGCTGCACCATGCGCTGCGCAACGTGCCCAAGGCCAAGGCGGCGCTCACAGCGGCGCGCAGCATCTCCAACGCCATCTACGTGGTGCCGCGCACGCAGGCGCAGATCGACCAGATGTCGGGCATCCTGCACGCCGAGGAGCGCGACTACAAGACGGCCTACTCGTACTTCTTCGAGGCCTTCGAGGCCCTCGCGACGCTCGACGAGGTGGAGGGGCTCAAGTGCCTCAAGTACATGCTGCTCGCCAAGGTCGCCAGCGGCGGCGCCAGCGAGGTCAACCTCCTCATCAACAGCAAGCAGGCCATCAAGTTCATCGGCATCGACCTCGAGGCCATGCAGGCGGTCGCCAAGGCGCACGAACAGCGCTCGCTCGAGAAGTTTGAGGCGGCCACCACGAAATACGCCCCTCGTACGTTCGAAAAGGGCCAACTATGCAGCTTAGCTTGGGCAAAGGTCTCATTTTGTGCGTTGTTTGGCATGATTCAGAGCTCGTGGAGGACGCACTGATCAAGAACCACCTGGGCAAGTTGTACGAGCAGCTTCTCGAAAGCAACCTGATCAAGATTATCCAGCCCTTCTCGTGCGTCGAGATCGCACACGTCGCCAAGCTGATCAAGCTGCCGCTGCCGCAGATCGAGCTCAAGTACGAGCTGCTTTTGGATCTGCGTGTGTGCTCGCAGAAACTGGTTTAACGTAGCTTGTGCTCTGTTCAGGTTGTCGCAAATGATCCTGGATCACAAGTTCCATGGCATTTTGGACCAGGGCAAGGGCCAGCTTATCGTCTACGACAGCCCCACGGAGGATGTACGTTTGTGGCATTGCCTAGTTGCCTTTGTGAAGTTGTGCCATGCCGCTGACTTGTGCTACTTTTTGCTTTGTTTTGCCACGATAGAAAACATATACCTCTGGCCTCGGTGTCATCGAGAACGTCGGAAACATCGTAGACAACCTGTTCCGGCGCTCCGACAAGCTGCATGCATAAGCGCTAAACGAGCGATACTCTGGCAGAAACATGGGCTCCGATCAACTTCGGCGACATTACTGACGTGAAGGAATGCAGACTGAAAGTTGTGAAAGAGAGAGAGAAATCACCAGCAGTTCATTCAGCGCGTGCAAAACCAACTTATATTTTCTTTTTAACGGAACCGGTGGTACGGTCCGCTCACAAGCGAGCTCCTTCCGGACTCGGGAGAGCCGTCGTCATTATCATTAGGAGTAACAATTGGCAGTGCGTTGGAGGAGGCCATGGACTTGGCACTCTTCATGTTGCTCACCGCATACGTCATGTGCGCAAACTCCTTTTCCTTCGCGGCGTCCTTCAGCATTTTCCGACGATGGCGGATGCTCATGACGACAAAGACCACGAACGTGAGGAAAATGACGATGCCCAGCACGACGAATGCCGCGTACAGTGGAGGACCAAACGTAACCTCGGAGGCGTCTTCGCCGTTGGCGGTCGTAGCTCCCAACTGGAACGTGCAGCGCGGGCCGCCCCAGAACTCGTTAATGCACTCGCAGCGGTTCGTGTCGGCGTTGCAAATGCCTGTGTGGAAAGTGTACTGCACGCTGAAGGGGATGCTGCAGTCAGTGTAGTCACGACACGGAGCACCACCCTGAACCTCGACGAGCTTGTTGTCTCCGTCGGTGTAGTCGGATTCGTGGTCAAGAATCCACTGTCGCGTTGGATGCGAGGCCGGGTCGCACTCGTGCGCCATGGTGGAGCTCTCGGAGGTGTCTTGGTACAGCCGCACGTAGTCGATCTTCATGTACAGCGGGAACGAGTCGCAAATGTAGTTGGCTTCCGGGTCGTCGCCGTCACCGCGACACGCTTTGCCGGGGTTGGGCGGATACGTTCCCCATGCTGCTGACAGCGCTACGTTGATAATAATGTACGAGGGCTCCTCGGGGAACGTGAGTCGCGGGTTGGGCTTGCTTCCACCCTGCGGTGTATTGACCACGGACTCGGCCGGGATCTCGAAGATAGGGTGGCCACCGAGCATCCAGCGAAGGTAGCCGTTGTCGCCCGTGACCCACTCAAGCTGGTACGCGACGTAGCCGTAGTAAGCCCCCATGTGGATGCCCCAGTTAGCAGACAGAGCGTCCATCTGATAGTCGTAAGCGTCCATGGTGTTGGTTTTCGCTGTCGAGTCGTTGCGGGGCTCCGAGCAGCGACTGTCCTGGTTGTCAGGGTCACACAGGAACACACCTTGGTAGCCGTTCATCTCAGGGAAGCACGTGCCGTTGGAATTAATGTTCCAGTGGCCCAGAGACCTGACGCCATCGATGTAGCCCATGTCTCCGTGCACATCGTTCGACGCTGGGCAATAGAGCAGGCCGCACGAATTCTCTGTGATGTTTTCCATGCCGGCCACGACGGTAGAGTACGACTGCGTGTCGTTGCCATCCACGACACAGTAATTGTTGGAGCCGTAGCGCAGACCTTGGTACCAGCTCTGATGGCCCAGCTCCGAGTAGTAGGAGCTCGGAACGCCTGGCAGATTCGCCCCGATCGTCTCACACTGCTGGCTGTACATGCAGTAGCTGTAATCGCCCAGAGTCTCGTTGATAGCCACGCGACGATAGTCCTGAGGCATGCCCGGTGCGATCTGGATGGACGACGAAATGGCCACGCCGCCACCTTCCAGCAGATCGATTTCGACGGCCCCGCGGCCCTGGTTCGGGTTCAGCCCGTGGCCAGGGTCCGAGTCGCACGCACTGATGCGCTGGTTGCTCGAGTTGAAGACGGTCTCGTTGCACTCGTTGTACGAGAATGGCCACATGCGGGCCGTGGACGACGAGAACAGCGCGCGGCCGAGGTTGCCCATGAGCCAGATGCCCGGCCACGTCGGATAGTACTTTGTCGTCTCGGCGCGGGCCTTGTTGCCCTTGCCAATGTCCGTGTTGTTGCTGTCTTCACTCAGAATGGCGGGCAGCTTGGCCCGCACCTCCAGCAAGCCGCCTTGGAAGCAAAACTTGTTCCAGGTCTGCAGCATCCCCGACCGGTAGTACTGTCAACCAAACACACAGCCATCGACAACGTAAGGGACTGTACTGGTCCAAGCAACACACCGTCAGCCAAAAAGAGACGTACGAAAGTGGAATTCTGGTACGCCGGCGGACGCAGGTAGTTGTTCCAGACGGTGATGTTGTTGACCTCGTCGATGGCCTTGAGCTGCAGGTAGCAGAGCCCCTCGGCGCCGTCGTCGCACTCGACCGACGTCATGTCGTTCGAGTAGAGCTGCAGCGCGTCGTTCGTGCCGTCGGGCATCTCCATGGACGTCCACAGGTGGTCGCCGCCGGCCGTGAAGTTGCGGCTCACGTCGCCGAACTCGTCGCTCATGACGAGCTCCCACGCGTCTCCGCGCGACGTCACGTACGTCCGAACGTCGTCGGGCGTGTCCGGGTCGACCCACGGCCGGATGCCCGAGCGGGACTCGAGCTTCACGAGGCTGCGGTCCGTGGCCGTGCTGCTGCCCGAGCCACTTGCGCTGTCGCTGTCGCTGCTGCTGCTGCTGCTCGCGTCGACTAGCGCGATCGCTGCGGCGCCCATCCAGAGTGTCCACGACGCCGTCATCGTGGGGGGTTGGCAATGATACGCGAGCCGGGACTGACAAAGTGAACTGCTTCGACGTGTGGGAACTCGTGAGAAAAAACGCAAGTGGGCTGCCGCTCATGAGCGAGGCTTTGTGCGTCAAGAGCGGCGCCGGTCCCATCGTACTGTGGTGTCGTTCGTTGCCAGACGAAACGACACCTTTTTCTTTATCTTTTGTCCGTATACGACACCTTTTTCTTTATCTTTTGTCCTTATCACCCAATTTTGGTGGTATTTTACTACCTTTTCAGTGTTAGAAAGGGTGACCGCGCTGGGAGCAAGCGATCGTGAAGAATTTTGAGAGGAGCTCTCTATGCAATTCTCAGTTTCTCTACGCGGCCATCGCTGCTGGAGATTGGCAAATGTGCTCAATAGCGTCGGCGATGCATTTGGCAAGCGTGGACTGAAATTTCAAGCGGAAACTATGAAGGGAGCGGAAGCATGTTGCTGGACGCCATCCCTCACGTCTCTTGCCGACCGACTCTTTGATGGTGAGCGGAGACCGCCGGCGAGCTTGTTGCGAGACCCGCAGTACTTGAACTTTGCGAGGGATCTTTGCTGCGCGCATTGCGATCGTCTGGCGCGCCAATATCAGCAAGCCGATTTCTCACGAGCACACCAATTCAGCAGTAAGCATTACGATATCTCGCCAGACGACGAGGGCGGACGATGGTCCCCAGCGGTAACCACCTTGTCAGTCTTCTTCCAATTCGCTTGAATGCATTATGTTCAGTGTATTTCTTGCCTTTACCAGGCCGGACTTAGAGTTCCGAATGGGGCTCGGCCGCAGTTGGCCTGCGTCGCACCAAATGAGAAGCTCTGCAGTCGCAAGGACATAAGCAACAAATCATTTGAGGGAGGATCCGTCCTGCGGACGTCAGTACTTGGAAAGACACTTGAGCTCAACACACCGCAACGCGTGGCGAGCACTTCGCTGGCCATCGAAGGCTGTGCCTCCATCCTCGACTTGAAGCAGAAAACACGTGGCAGCTCAAGTGGCCGGCACCGACCACAAGAATACTACGGCCAGCAGGACGCTGCGAGAACTTGAGTTGAGTCACGCGAAGCAGACGAGCAGAGACTTGCGAGACGAGGAAATACACCTGCAGTTTTGTCCACACGAGGGTGGAGAAGCACACGTGCATCTCATGGATTATAAGGCTAATATGCAAGCAAATATTATTTGCTTGCCAGGGTGCACCATAACACATTCGTATTCAATAAGTGGGCATACCGCAGTTGAGACCACGCAAGACAAAATGTTACTTATCCACCTCACCAAAACATAGCCCCATTTTGACGGCTTGAAGATGGAGATATATTTTTTTCGTTCCTCGACTTTTTACATCGCTTGTTAAACAACAGGGCTCAAATCGGTAACGGAGCAAGTAAACGTTCGTATTTTGTTGTTGTGCTTTGAATTCGTACGTGGTCTGCAACGAACTCTCAGGCAAGCTTGATGACGCCTAAGTGGGCCAAGTCCGGCCACGGGATGGTTTGCGGGTACACGAGCTGCGCGGTTTGGTTGACGTCGCCGCCTCCCAAGATCGAGTACACGTAGATGTTCCTAAAGCGCACGCGGGTGAGCTTCATGACGAGGAGCGAGAAAATGTCCTCGGTCGCCACCAGGAATTTGCCGTTGGCGATGAGATACCCGTTGCCGTAGACGGCGTCGATGGACGCGTAGTGCTTGCTGTCTCGGGTAACGTAGTTGTTGTAGCCGGAAATGACGCCGTACCGCTTGCTGAGAGCTGCGCCCGTGGCTGTCTCGAACGATGTGAGCTGCCCTTGGTCTGAAGGAGCGTTTTTCGACCCAGCAGTGTACGTATTGGACCGATGAGTGGCAGCGTCCGGCTTGCCGTGGAGGTGGCGATAGGCTTTCCTAGCGAAGATGTAGACCACCAGCCAGACCATGTTGCAGAAGATGCAGACGACGGTGGCTATCACGACGGGCTTGCGGTCGACCGTGATCTCGTGGATGGTCCAGAACTTCATGGGGGACAGTTTCTCGAGGAACGGGCTCACCGTGATGACGCCCTGCCAGTGATCGGTCTCGGCAAAGTCGACGACCACCTTCCTCAGCGCGGGCAACGCGTCCACAAGGTCCACTCGGTAGGCAAAACCAATCTCAAACGCTGCGAACGCGAGCACCGGGTCGATTCTCTCACGCAGCAGGTAGCTCAGGATACTGGTGACATTCAGGAAAAACGTCAGGAGATCGGCGTGGACCATCTCCGGACGGTAGTGGATAAATCGGCGGCCGGCAAGCTCGCTACCGATCGCGAGGCACATTTCCGTGAGCGTGTAGTAGCCATTCAGATGGTTCGACACGAACACCAACACGCCGCGATACAGCAGCGCGTTCGAGATGGTAGCGAAGGCGTCTCCGACCCACAGGTGGCCCTTTCGAAGCCGCTGGTAGACCACGAAGAAGAGCACGCCGAGATCAAAGAGCACGTCGACGGCGAAGATGCCGTGGATGCTGTGCGTCCACGCCCACGAGTCATGCAGCGAAGCGACAGCATGCCACTCCCAGTTCTTGAGCTCGGTGGCCGGGTCCGTTGGCAGGTTCCAGTGGACGATTTCGATGTTGGACTGGGCCACGGGGTCGTCGATGTAGCCGCCCACGCGGTAGGCCGTCCGAACTTCCTTGACGGGGTCGATACTTCTCGTCGGGGGCAGGCTCTTGAAGCGCCAGAAGTTGTCGCTCTCGATGCCGATCAACTCTCCGCTGGTGAAGCGCGGCTCGGACTCGTACGGGTAGTTGTACGCGATGGCGAACTGGTGCGTCACGTCCGTCGCGCGCATGTCGTCGATGACTGCGATCGTGACCAGCAACGCGGCTCCGCTCTGGAACTGCTGCTCAGCCTGGAAGTCTTGCGTCGACACGGAGGCGGAGAGCAGCCTCGTGTCGCTGGTGTTGCTCTGCTGGCGCACCAAGAAGTACATCCGCAGTTGCGTCACGGCCTCATCGGTTGACACGATCGAGTCGAAGGTGCAGTCGACGACGGGCGCGACCAACTCGATCTCCGTGAGGTACGCAAGATCCTCGGCCGCGTGCGTCTGCAGCGACGAGAAGAGGAACCGCGAGAAGGCATTGCCGTTCACGCTGTCGTCGTACCCGGGGACGTCGGTGCATTCCGTGAACGAGTGCGTGGCGTCCGTCAGGAGGAAAATCGAGTCGTCCCGTAGATCCGTGGACCCTTTCAGGATGTCCTGGACCAGCGGACTGTCGTTGACGGTCCCTTGTCCTGCGTAGCCGACGATGAGCTTGGACTCGTGGGTCGTCGTCCCTAGATCCTTGGACTCGAGGCCTCGCAGCACCGTGATGGACGCCACAAAAGCCTTGACCGAGATGGCCACGTACCAAAGCGCGATGACGAACACGGTGAGGCGGTGCACAAGGCGGAAAAACTCGAGCTTCCCGGCCGCCTCCATCGACTCCATCGTCCCCATCGAGTGCTGTGGCTCCTGCATCGTTTAAAAGTTGTCGACAGCTCCGGACGAAACGACTATGGGGCTCGGGAGCCTCCGACCCGACCCAAAAGCGGCGTCGGGTAGTTCGCAACGTTAGCATTTGACGATGAACCAGCGGCAGCCGGAGCGCGGCAAGGACGCGGGGTCCGATGCCTCGCGCCTTGCGAGTATGCCCTCCCAGTCGCCGTTCATGGCGCGCCAGGCTGAGCGAGCGCACATGACGGGGCTCTCGCCCATTGAGGAGATGCGCCTGGCGCAGAACGAGCTGCGGGCCAAGGCGGCAGCTCGTTTGCCGCCGCTCGCAGAGGCTCCGCGTCGAATGACGTTGCACGCGCAATTCACGCAGACGAGTTTGATCAAACTCGTGACCATGCGGGACATGATCCGCAAGGTCAAGAACCGAGCCAAAGTGGCGGCGGTGAGGCCCGCGGACGGCAAGGCCAGCGAGTTTCAGGACCAGAGACTGGAGCGAGATATGGATGACCTCACTCCAGGTGAGAACGCGAATTTGTTGTTGAACGGGGCGGGGCCTGTGGATAACGAAGAGTGTTTTTTTTCTTATTCTTCTCCTTTTGGTAACTTACAGCTGAGGCACTGGACTTTGTCGAGACCGTGTCCAAGAACGAACACATCATCAACAAGAAGAAGCAGCAGTTCGACGAGTCGGCCGTGCCCAAGTACATTATTTCGCCTCATGGCAAGTTCCGGGTGCGCTGGGATCTCGTGTCGGTCACGCTCATCTGCTGTAGGTAGTTTGTTTGTGCTTTTTTGTTTTTGATGCAAGAGTTTGGTTGTGCTAACCACCAGCGCGTCCCATTTTGTTGGCAACACAGACAACTCCCTCAGTATCCCTGTACGTCCAGCGATTTAACTTCCTCCACTTCTGCCAAAACGCTGTCGATAAAAAAACACTAACTCGTTTGAGCAGTTCCAATTGTCATTTGGAGCCTCTGTGCCCGAGTCACAATTAGGTCTGGAATACGTGCAGCGAGTCATTGATGTCTTCTTTATCGCGGATATTGTACGTGCACTTCCCTCCATTGCTTGAACTTTCAACTAAACTGACGCCGGCACCGGGTTAGTTCATAAATTTCCTCTCAGCCTTCGAGGAGCGCGGTCAAATCGAAGTGAAGCTCAAGGCGATTGCTCGGAAGTACACCAAGTCGTGGTTCTTGTTCGACTTCGTCTCGGCCTTCCCACTCTACTACATCCAAGGATCGTACTTCCGCATCCCACAGCTCGCGCGCATGTTTCGGCTCTTCCGGCTCTTTCGCCTGGTTCGGATGCTTACCATCACGCGAATTCTCAATAGGTGGGTCGGGTCGGCAGTCCACTTCGCCAAGGTTGGACTAACTTGTTTACCTCTCACGACGTTGTTTGGTGCAGACTCGACTATGCGCTGCTTCTGCGGTCCACAGTGAGCAGCATCTTCAAGTTCTGCATGCTCGTATGCTTCACCTCGCATTGGCTCAGGTAAAAAAGTTCACATTGGCACGTCGACTCGCTTCATGTGGAGCTCCCATCCCTAACACGTTGGTCTTCAAAGTTGCTTCTTCTTCCTCATAAGTTACGACAATGACGACGGCTGGGTGGCTGCGATGGAGCTTGAAGACAAGAGTCTGTACGAAAAGTACGTGACGTCCTTCTACTGGGCGATCATGACCATGTACGTAAGCTGTCCCCCAATTGACCGCTCGATCCTTACACCAACTGACGTGGGTGTTCACTGCAGGACGACAGTGGGCTACGGCGACGTTCACCCGACAACTACACACGAGCGAATATTTGCCATCGTCGCGATGATCCTCGGTGCTTGGATTTTCGCGTATGGCATCACCAATGTCGTCGCAATGGTGACCAACCTGAACGGGCCTGACAGTCGATTCCAGCTTCGGATGGACGAACTCAACGACTACATGGAGGCTCGCGAGCTGCCCATGCAGCTACGCTACGAAATCCGCGAGTTCTTCTTCAACGCGCGCATTTCGGCAGAGTCCAAGCTGGTCAACGAAGGCAAGATCCTGGCCGAACTGTCCGCTCTGCTGCGTTCCAAGATTGCCTTCGCCATCAACGACAGCGTGCTGAACAAGATGCCGTTCTTTGCCGGAGCCGACCACAACTTCTTGATGGAGCTCGCTCTGAGCATGCGCATGGTGTGCTTCCCGCCTCTGGAGGAGGTCATTCTCGAAGGTGAAATCGGCGAAGAGATGTTCTTCATCTTCCGCGGCGTCGTCGAGATCGTCAAGTCTGGGGTTCAGCTAGGATTGCTCGGCCAGAAGCAGTACTTTGGCGAGATGGCCATCCTGAACCAGAACTGCCTGCGAACAGCCACCGTGCGGACGCTCTGCTTCTGCGAGCTGCGTATGCTCACACGAGAAAAGTTCCTCATCGCGCTCACGCACTACCCAGCCATGAAGCAGCGCATCGCCCGCATCGTGGACAAACGCACCAAGACGACCCCAAAGAATCTGAGTTCGAAGTCAACCGAGGGTTCTCTCAGCGCTCTCGAGAAGATGGCCGCGTCGGTGGCCATCGACGACAACACGGCCCAGCAGATCGCCACCCACACGCCCGAGACGACACTAAACCGCATCTCGCAGCTCAACTCGGACTTCTCCGGCTCCTTCCGCTCCCAAACCGCCGAGAGCGAGCTCGAGAAAATCCAAGCCAAGATCAGCAGCATGATCCAGCAGCAGGACCGTCTCGGGCGACTCGTGCAGGACCTCGAAAAGCAGCTCGGCGAGGTCACGGACGCGCTCTAAAAGGGCACTTCTCATCAAAAAAAAAACAATGAGTACAACTGTCAATCGAAACCCGCAAACAACAAGAGCAACGACAGCTTGACAGACTCCGTTGATTGAGACTTGGACGTTCACCCCCGTGGCCTGCGCGTTCTCTATAGAGCAAACCATCACGCACCACGTAGAGTAGGCCCCGTTCTACGTCTCTTGTTCTATAGTGCCCCCCCCCACCAACTGCCCGCCACTCTACCCTCCATTCCTCACATGAGGTCGTCCGATTCGTCCGGGATCCGCACCGTCATGCCCTCCATCTCCTTGGTCACCGAAATCTGGCAGCCCAACCGGGACCTGCAGTAGCACCCGAAACAACAGCAAACATGAGCACTCTACCCATTACCGGTCGAACCGTTCGACAGTTCTACCCCGCTCTACGCACGTGTCCGTGAGCCCCCAGGCCAGGTCCAGCATGTCCTCCTCCTCCTCGCTGATCTCCGGTAGGTCGTCGAAGATGCGCTTCTCGAACACCAGGTGGCAGGTAGAGCAGGCCAGTTCTCCGCCGCACGCGCCCTCCAGCTCCACGTCGTTCTCGTGGGCCACGTCCAGCAGCGTCTGCCCCTCCGCGGCCGACACCGTCGTGCGCTCGCCTTCGCCGTCCAAGAACGTGAACGCCACCTGCGAGAAGAGGCGGCCAGTCAATGGCCTGCAGGCCGAGGCGCGTTGTCTGCTAGCGGCCAGAAGTTGGGGCGATGGCCGGCGAGTGGCCAACGAGGCCGCACCGCGCAGCATTCGGGACGCGAACATGGCCTTGAATAATGGGCGGTCCCGGGTTGATGCGCACTATTACCGTACATGAGCAGATTAAGAGCGCATCGGTATGCTTTGGGTTTTGTTCTAGAACCAGTTTTTGTGTCTCTTTGCGTAAAAGCCTTTAAAGTTTATTATTACAAAAAAGAGGTTGAATTAACACGATTCTAAGCAATACTCGCTTAGAAACGTGTTAAAAACACCAGATACTAATGATAATAAGTAACTTTTTGCTTGCTTCATTTGGTGGCTGCGTCTAGTACATGAGTGAGAGGAAGCAGGCCACGCCGGCCTTGATCCAGTAGTCCTGGTCGGCGAACTGCAACTGGAGGTTGGTCTCGGACACGAGCGAGTTCCGGAAAATCGTTCTCTTGTCGGACGGCACCTCGATCCAGAAAACGAAATTCGTCGAGTGGCCGGTAGTCGACAGCGTTCCTGTCCGTGTGAGGATCTTGTACACTGGGCAGCGGTAGATGCCGCTCTGAGGGGCCTGGCGGTCTTGGATAGGCAGCAAATGCACCACCGGCATGCGAGCGAAGAGCTCCTTGGGCAGCGGGTCGACGAGCGAGTGGACCGTTTTGTCCCATCGCGCGCCTTCCAGGAAGAGCCCCGTCATGTAGCAGCCACCCTTCGCCGGCCTCACTTTGATGTTGTCGGCCGCTTTGTCGTGCATGAGGAAGTCGAACGAGAGCGAGTCGATGGCCAGGCCGAACTGCCGCGCGTGGTTCTGCAGGATCCCCGTGAGGAAACCTTGCGGGAAGAAGAACCCGGACAGCCAGAAGACTGGCGGGATCCCGTCCGCTACCCACTTGGCCAGGAACTGCAGGCGCTCGAGCAGGTCGTCGACCCAGCCGCCGAGCGCCTTGAGGGACGGATACGCCTTCTTCTCCCACTGAGGCGGCACCTTCTGGTTGAACAGGCAAGTGGCCATCGCCTCCAGCTCCGGGGACATGACGATCAGGCCTCGCAGCGCGCGTTGCAAACTCGGTAGCGACAGGTGGAGCACACCCAGAAGAGCGTTGTAGCGCTGCACCTCCTGCACCAGCACCGTGTTCATGGATTCTTCGTACAGCACCGGATAGCGCAGACTGATGTGCTCCACCTCGAACAGCGCCGGCAGTCGATCGATGATGGCTTGCGCCTGCTGCTCGATGAGACTTTCTCGTGACTGGCCCCCCGCACCCGCCGCAGCGCGCGGCTGAAGCGCCAAGATGATGTCAAACGTGTGGAACGTTTCGGCCAGCGCACACGTGATGTTGGCGTTGTCGTGCATGCCAAAGACCTCCGGCTCCGGGTTGAGCGGCAGCTCGTCGATGTAGCTCAGGTAGCTATCAAGCGGGTCGTTCGGCTCGGCTGTTAGCGAGAAGTACGACCCGCTGGAGGAAAACTTGTACCCGTCCTCGAGAATCTGCGGATTGAAGAACCCTTCCAGGATGACGTCGATCGTCCTCATGTCCTTGTCGTCCGTCACCCGGCCGCCGTAGTTCACCACGGACGTCATCACACACAGCACCTTGTAGGGCACTTCGTCGTAGAAGTCCAGGAACATCTCCAGCTGCGCGCGGCTGATGTCGTAGTCCGTGTCGTTGAAAGCGTAGGGGATGTTCCAGCCCAAGGGTCCGAAGCGTTTGCGCTCAATCACGACTGCGTGGAAGAAGCTGAGCCCGAACAGCAGCTTGCGAAACTGATCCGGCTTGGACGTGGCGTCCAGCGTGTCATTCGTGAGCTTGATGTACGAGTTGCGCAAGTTGGCGCGGATCCCTTTGGGCGGCTCCTTGGTCATCTTGACGCCGTTCTGCAGCACCGACGTCGGGAACGCCGTACTCGGCTTGCTGGTGAGCCACAGTCGGAAGTCGCGGTGCGTCGCGTCTGGATTCAACTCGTCGCAGATGCGTTCAAGCTGGGGCATCCAACTGATGGCGAGGTGGCAGTTCTGCAGCAGCACCCACTTGCCGCTCGTCACGGCTTCCTCGATCATCTTGGTGGCGAGCGGTCCCTGGCCCTGGCCCAGCGAGATGGAGTTCAGCTTCCGGTTCATCTTCATGCTTTCGGCGAACACGAGCAGCTCCTTGGCTGGGTCGGAGCCCGTGGAGAGCACGAAGATGATCGGCGTGATCACTGTCGAGTCTGCAAAGGAGCCCGCGAGGTCGAACGGAGGTGGCTCGATGAACCGGCGGCCGATGTGCTCGGCGACGAAGTTCTGCATGGCCTCCGTCATGCGGTCCGGTCGGATGCAGCGAAGCACGCACAGCTTCTGGAACGAGTTGAGCGACAGGTCCAGCGCCAACGGAAGGCGTTCAACCTGCGGGTCAGCCGAGTCGAACATCTTGCGCCACTGAGCTGTGTTGGCGGCCATCGACGAGGCCAACGTCTCGAACGCTGACAAGGAGGACAAAGCGCACACCTCGCGCCACATTCGATCTTCGACCCAATTCGTGTCGGGGTTTGGCGCCTCGACGGAGCTCGCGGTTGACCCGGAGATGAGGAAGCGCCACTCAAGCAGATCGATTTTGTTGGACCCCATGAGCAGCTTGATGGTGAGCAGGAACGAGAAGAGCAGCTTGTGCTCCTCGAAGAGGGACCGACAAATGTTGCGGTAGAGCGAGTACGTGGTGGAGTCATTGAGGTGGGCGAGCCTCATTTCCAGCTGATCGCTCTCGGTGGCGCTGTGAATGCTCTTGATGAAGAGCGACACAAACCACGGCAGCGAGTACTGGTACATGGGGTCCACGAGTGCCAAGTCAGCGATGCAGAAGAACAGCAGCGACGCACGGAAGGCCACGCCGCGGTAGCGCTCGCGAGACTCATCGATGGCCCTCTCCGTGATCTCCGCCTCGGCCATCTTCTCGTTGATGTCTTCGGAGGTCACCTTGGCCTTGCCCAGCGTGTCGATCAGCTCCGTGTCGTCTAAAATGTTCCCCTTGGAGTTTGCCAGCATGTACAGGATCTTGTTCTCAATCTCCACCAGCTCCGCCTTCATGCGGGCATTGGCCACGACGAGCGAGTTCTTTTTCTCCGCTAGCTCGGGCATTTCCTCCTGCACCACGACCCCCAGGGCCTGGTCCTCTAGACCCTTGGGCGTAATGGTAAAGTTGAGTAGGGTCACTTTGACCGAAGTCTCCGGGGGGTAGTGCGGGTTGGGCAGCTTCGTGGTCATGTAGAACCGGAAGCCGGCGTTGTACGGCACCGTTGAGTCGCCGAGCTTCATCACCACCTGGCCACCTTGACGGAACTTGTTCTGGAGTAGAACAGGCTCCAACGTCGCGTCCAGACTCTCGCCCACATTCTCCAGCAGAATCCACTTGCCGAAGCGAATGCCGTTCTCCAGCGTCTTCAAGAAGCCCTTGTCGGTGAGCTTGACCACGTCCAGACCGTTCTCGGACGAATCCTTGCCGAGGTTCTTGAGAAAGCGATTCGCTTGGCCTTGAGGGTCAATCAGCAGAGACCACCGCCTCGCACGCGCCATGATGAGCCCGTTCTGCACGGACAAGTTGTCGGACGGCAGTCCAGCGATCTGCCAGCCTCGCACCTTCACCGGGTCTGCCAGCGTTGTGATGATGTTGCAGCCTTTGGTGTGCGGGAGCTCGAGCTTTTCCAGCGCCGCATACCACGTGGCCACACACGACTCGCGGAACTCGCTCGTGAACGTACCAAGGTAGCTGATGGTAGCCGCAGAGATCACGACGTCGCCTACGAGGTTGGTGTAGTCGAAGTTGAGCTGGCGGATGGTGGCAGCCCATCGAGTCTCCTCCCCTCCGAGCAGACCGATAAGCTTGAGCGCGGACTCGAGCCGGATCTCGCACTGGCGAACGTCACGCACGAGCTGGTCCTTCTTGTCCACGGCGTTGTTGTAGTTGCGCTCTAATTCGGCGAGACGCTCTACCACAGCCTGCAGACGCGCCTTGGCATCGGCGAGCACACGCATCGTGACGTCTAGTTCCGCCTGTGCCGTGGCGAGCACAATCTTCTTGGGCTCCACCATCTTGGCGACGTTGTGGTACGTGTGCATGGCTCGCACCCACATACAGATGGCCTCGCAGGCGACACTGGCCTTCCTCACCGCAGCAGGGGAGAACTCCTCCATCTCGATGTACCGGTCAAGTTCTTGGATGATCTTGTCGCCGATGTTGTCCTTGTCGAACTTGAGCATGTCCTCCATGAGCTTCTTGGCGTTCCCGAGGATCGTCTTCTGAGCGCTCTCCCAGTAGTCTTTGATCTTCTGCCCAGCCTTGTCCGGGTCCGCCTTCATCGTGGGCTTGATGCCGAAGATAATACACGCCGTCTCCATGGTAAGCTTCACACCGTGGGGCGGGTTCTTGAGTGCCTTCACCTCGTCGATGTCCGACTTCTTGAGGCGGTTCAGACACTGCACAGCAGCTTCGAGGGCAGGCAGCGCCTCGTCCAGATCACGCTGAGCGTCGTCCGCGATCTCCTTGGTCTCCGCCGCCTTCTTGTTCGCGGTCTGCTCCTCCTTCTCGACGACAGCCTTCGTTTCGTCGGCATCTTTCTTGTCGAGCGTGATCTGCTTCATCATCTCTTCCACCTCGATCTGTGTCTTCTCGAGCTGCGGCTTGAGCGCCACGAGCTGCTCCTGCATCCCAGCAACCTGCTCCTTCGTAGCGATGATCTTATCGACTCCGTTCTGCAGCCGTGAGCGCTTCGACTGCACCTCCTCGCGCTTCTGCAGCAGCACCGTCTTGAACGTGTGCAGCAGCTCGAGGTAACTCGTGGGGGTCACGTAGTTGTATCGCCGCAGCTTCTCGAAAAACTCCACGGACTCGCGCTCGACGCTCTGGTGGATCGTTTGGAAGATGCTCACAACTGCCTTCGACGCTGCTGCCTTCGCTGCCTTGGCCTCTGCCGATTCTTCTTCTCCTGGCGGGGCCGGCTCACCGGACAGTTGGAAGTCGCCCGAGGACAACGCACTAGCGGCCACCGACTGCAAGGCCTCGGCTGGCCACTCGCTAAACCAGTCGATCGTGCAGCAGTTTACGAGCGACGGGAACATTCGAATGCGATCGCGGAAGAGACTTCCCAGTGGACTCATGCACAGCACGAGGTGCAGGTTCTGCCGCACCAGCAAAATGTACTGCGCAAACGTGTTGAGCTTGGTGGGCGGGATCCTCTTCTTCACGCAGTAGGGCCGGCAGTGCTGGCTGATTTGGTCCAGATCTTCCGGTGCGTACAGGTTTGGCACGTCGCCCGAGTTGAGGACGTTGTTGATGTCTTCCAGCATGGCCTCGTGAACGATCTGCACGTCGGAGAAGAGGAAAACGAGCGGCTTCTCGTCGATCCCCGCCTTCATGAGGCACTTCTTGAGATCATCCCTCCATTCCGCCACGCCGTAGCCCTTCGAGATCTCGATCTGCGTACACGCGTACTCAGCCATGTACGCAGCCAGCCGAGTAAGCGACTGCCGGCCGCTGCCGCCAACACCAAGCAGCAGCGCGTTGCCCTGGGGCTGTCGAATCACGCGCGCAATACGCGAAACGTGCTCAATCGCGTTCATGAAGAGCACGAGGTTCATCGGCGCGCTGCTTTCAGCGTTGTAGTCGTTCAGGTATTCCTCGACTTGGGCTTGCAGCTTCTCGACGTCCGAGATCTCCTCGTACACCTTCGGGTCGGCTCCTGGTACCATGTAGTCGCCATAGAACAACGTCGGGGTCGGATGCACGAGCTCCCAGGCCGCTTTCTTGGCCGCAGCAGAGCCCGTCGCCGCTCCTGAGATGCCCAACGCCTCCCCAAAGACACTAGCAACTTGGGTCTGTAGCAGGTCGATGAACCACTGATGGTCGGTCGCCGTCGTGAACCGATCTTTGAACACGCGCATGTTTTCATGCACCCACAGCCGCAGCATCTGCTCCAGCTTGCTAATGCGCTTGGAGTCGCCCATGAGAACCCCCTGGAACACCTTTGCCAGATCCCGCAGGTTGAACGTGTAGTGCGACTTGGCCGGGGTCGGTAGCAGCTCGGCAATGACGGTATTGTAGATCACGATGGACGCCTGCACCAGCTTCGTCGCTATCTGCGGCGGCCGAATGTCTTCCGAGAAGCGGCCCAAGAAGTTCCCCACGATCGTCTCGAACACGACCGCCTTGCTCTCGTTGGACATCTCCGTGTACCCGACAATGTTGAAGTGACGTACGAACCGCTGGGTGATCGGGTTGCGGCCACCTCCAGGCGGACCCATGGAGCACACGAACACGACGTCGATGATTGTTCGGAACGTGAGCAGCTTGCGGTCGTACCAGCCGCCTTGGTCAAACCATTGGCGTAGGATCTCGATGGGCGGCTGGGCAAAGTATTCCTCCTGCTTGGGCATGTTGAGATCATCCACGTAGATGATGAACTTCTTGCCGGCCGTGGGTCCGAAGACGCCTTTCCGTCGTTTCTCCATCTTGGAGTCGATGAAGTCCTGCGTCTGGTTCGCGCTACTCTGCGCGGAAAACGCCATGTTCAACGGGATGTACTTGTCCGGGTTCGACTTCTCCAGAAACTGGTTCACGTTGATCGTCTTGCCCGTACCGGTCGGGCCGACGATCAGCATGTGAACGCCTAGCGGGAGCGTCAGGTTCATCAAGAAGCTCGAACGCACGGAGTCAGCGGTCGGCACCACCAACTCCGAGAACGAAGCAGATGCATCGATGGTAAACGCAGGGATCGTCTGGAGCCACGGCACCCACGTCTCCTTGGCGAGGTCGAACGAGTAGTCGTACACTTGTCCTGCAGCCGGAACGGGCTTCTTCACGTCGTTGCCAATGATTTCTTCGCGGAGGTACGCGTCAAAGCGATCACGGCCTGCATCGTTGCCTGTCGCGCCAACGGACCAGATGAGCGAGAACAAGAAGAGGCTCTCGACGTGCCTCAAGTAGAACCCCACGCGCTCCAGCTTCGCTTCCTTCTTCTCGTCCCCTTGCATCGGGAAGAAGAAGCAGTCCAGCAATCGCAACAAGCTCTGGACCAAGTTGGACGGGATCTGAGGCAGCCACTCCTTCACGCAGCTCGTCACGAACTGCAGCGCTGGACGCAAGTACACGTCGAGCAAGTGGTGAAGCTGCAGGCACAGCTCGACCACAGGAGGCATGCTACCGAGCCCAATATCGCGGACGACTTTCTCCAACCAGCTGAGCACGAGAGGATCAAAGCCGAGAGAACTCGGCTCCATGTATACCATACCCGTCCGACTCACCGTAGCGGGAGATGCCACCGATAAGTCCTCCACCTCGAACATCATGGTCATCTCGTTGGACATCTGAATGATCTCCCCACTGGCTAAGCACAGCTTCTTGTTATCGTCCAGGACGGTGTTCATGTTCTCAATCCAGATCGCGTCGACCGGCCCGTCGAAGATGACCCACTTGCGGTCCGGTTTCGTGTCGCTAGCAGCTTCCCGGTACAGAGTCGACAGCACGCCGTCCTGCCACTCGTGCGTGTTGGCATCGAACTCGCCGTACAGCTGCCCCATCGTGATCGACTTGGGGTTGAGCTGGAACCGAACCACTTTCTCGTACGCGTGACCGATCTCGCCGAGCTGCTTGAGCTCCGTGAGTGCGTCCGCGAGAACGTTCAAGTTGGCCGACTTGCCTCCACCAGTGGAGCCGACCACCATCAACCCGTGACGCACACAGAGCGTCTCGTACAGCTGGACGACCTTCATGAGGAAGAACGGGTGCACCTGCAGATGCTGCTTCTCGATCGTCAGCTTAATCACACGAATCAAAGCGCCTAGGTTCAGCTGCGGGCGACTTTTAGCGGGGAACAGGTCGCTGATGATACCGCCGAACAGCGGAATGTCGTGCGCGAGGAACTTGGGGAGGTTCACATCCTGTAGCGCACGAAGTAGCAGCACTTCTTCGTCCATATCGGGGTCGGAGCGTTTGTAGTTACCCGCCGCAGTGATCACCGTCTTGACGGCCCGCATGCCGTAGTCGTAGTGCGACTGGGACGACAGCATCTCCGAGCACAGCTTGAACGTCGTGACCATCTTTGCGCCGCACTGTTTGGCTTTCTCGTAGCCGTACGCGAAGAACATGATCTCTCCGATCATCGCGTAGTCGGGCACCATCATTGCCACAGGTCGGAACAGCGCAGCCAGCGAATCGGGCAGGTCTGAGCGACCAGCGTAGCCCGGATTCATCGTGATGAACACGCCGAACTGCGGGTTCACTGCGATATCCGATCCCTCAAACATAATGCGCTTGTCTCCGGCACGAATAGCGAGCTGAAGCGTAGTCACCTGCTGCCCGATCACCGACAATACCTCAATATTGATACGGTTGAACTCGTCGAAGCACGCCCAGGCGCCACAAGCAGCCAACCCCTTGAAGAATTTCCCCATAGCGATGTAGTCGAGACCGTCGGAGCAGTTGAACACTACGCACTGCTTGGCGAGAGCCTTTGCCAGGTCCTTCGTCGTCTCTGTCTTTCCCGTCCCTGCGGGTCCTGCTGGAGCGCCGCCCAGCGTCATCTGTAGCGCTGCCATGAGCGTCATGTAGCACTTGTCCGTCAGAGGCGTGATCACCAGCCGGAACGAGTTTCCTAGATACTCATAGCCGTACGGACGGCGGGCCGACACCATATCGGCGAACAGGTCGTCCTCCCAGTAGTATCGTAGCTGGCTGGACCACATGAAGTCGTCCTTCGAGCTCACCTTGTTATTCACCAAGCGCATGGTCACATCTCGAGCGTGCACGTCGATGACAGCCAGAGCCCCGACACTCACCCGCGCGAGCTTGTCGAGGTGCCCTCGTACCATTTGAACCATATCCGCAAGTTGAGCTAGCTGACGCTCCATCATCCGCTTCACACCGTCGCTACCAGACGCTGCCATCTCCTCCTCCATCTCGCGGGTCCAGTGGAACTGACTGCCGTTCAAGACGCACATGCCCGGCCACTTCTGGATCCACTTGGTTCGTGAGATCTTCGTGTAGTCCTGAATGGCCTGGAACATGACGTCGCGGATCGAGACTCGCATCATGTCCTCGACCTCCGTCATCCAGTGCTCGACGTTCTTCCCCACGGGGTTCACAGGCTTCGTCATGGCCACCTTCTCGCCCTCGGCTGAGATCATGGCCGTGATCGTGAGGTCCTCCTGGAATTCCACGGACACGACACCTTCAAAGCATTTCTTCAGGTGAGGCTGCACCAACTTGACGTCCTTGCTCTCGGACAGAATCGAGAGCAGCTCCTCGTTCGAGAGGAAGTAAAACCGACTGAAAGCCGAGCGCTTCGTCTCAAGGAAGTCGCTCAATCCTTTCTGCACCTGCTCCAGGAAGCGGTTGCTCTCTTGGAAGCGGTCTAGCAACTTGTCGTTGTTGCAGAAGGTGATCGTGCTCGGCTTCTGCTTGGCTGCTGCGAGCGTTTGACGCCAGTTCTTGTCGACAGTCGCAAAGCGTTTGCCCTCTGTTGGGAGCTGCTTGTTGATATCGGGCGAGTCGAAGATCGGCTGGAGGTAGAGCCAACTACGCTGCACTTGGATCCACTCGTCCAGCACATCGGAGACGGTGCTGAGAGTGCGTTCCCACCTGTTGATCCGTTCTTCGAACGGCTTCTTGAAAGCCGAGAACTGCATGGCCTGCGTCGTTGTGATCTGTTCATCCAGCAGCGCCTGAATCTCGTCCACCCCCTTCAGGACAAACGTTTCGGTCTCGCGGTAGTCCACGATGGTCAAGTTGACGCCTGCCCACTGCTCCTCCATCGAGTTGAGCGTCTTCTCGATCTGGTACTCCTTGCCGGCCGTCTCACCGATGCGTGAGATCGCATCGATGTGCTGCTCAAGACCCAGACCCAGCACGTAACTCAGCTTCATGCCTCGATCAGGCCTGAATGTCATGCCAATTTCCTGGTTAATCTGGCTCCAGTGCCGATCTTGCATGCCCGGGTTGCGCATGGATAGGATGAGCGGGACGTGAGGCCGGAAGGCTGCGATGTCGTCCTTGATAGTCGCAGCGATGCTGGCACAGCCTTTGACGTTGAGCTTCTCGAACTGCTTGAGCGCCTTCTGGATCGACGCCCAGTTGGCTTCGACGAACGTCTCAATCTCCTCGCCGTTGATGTCCAAGAACGCTCCTTCGATCCACTTCTTGTGCTCTCTCAGCCAGTTGTTGGCTGTCTTCCAGAGCAACGAGTACGGCTCAAAGTCGCGCCGGATCTTCTGGATTTCGTCGTAGTCCGTCATTTCCTGACCAAACAGGGCCTCACGGGAGTTGAAGAGCTTCGAGTCCTCATCGGCCTTGGCAATCTTCTGCTCAATGTTCACCACGAACTTGTACACTTGATCCAAGCGCGCGATGTCCGTGTACTGGCGGAAGCCGTCGACTTCACTGTGGAGAATCCTCAAGGACTCGGCGAACTCGGCTTGCTGCTCGTTCATCTCGGTCGAGAACTGGGTCTTCTGCATTTGCAGCATGTGCACCATGCGCTTCATCTGCTCGTTGATCTTGTTCGGACAGAGCCGCACTTTCCAGATCGTCATGAAGTCGTCGCGGTCGTACGGGTACTGGAAGTAGTCCAGCACCAGGCGGAACTTGATAAGCTGCTGGCTTTGAGTCATCAGCGGCGCGATCTGGCCTGGTACCCCCTCCAAGTACGCGTTCATCTCGGTCAGCTCTTCAATATTCTGCGGCGTCTTCTGCAGCTGCCGGTTGACCATTTCAAACTTGTCCAAAAGCTGCTTCGCTAAGCCGGTCGAGTTCTTCAGCTGCAAGTCCAGCAGCTTCTTCGCGAGACGTCGATGCTTCTCAGCCAGGAGTGTACGAATGCTCACGCAGCTGACCGAGAACATTCCGAGCTCGACGTTGGTCGTTGGGATCAGGTCCTCCACGGTGTTCGCTTCTTGGTAGTGCTTCTTGATCGCGTCCTGGATCATCAAGAGATTCGGTGGCTGCTGCGCTTGGAACTCTGCAAGATACTCGTCCTCTTTGACGTTAATGAAGGGGATGTGCATCTCGTAGCGCTGGAGATACGCTCGTAATGGGATCGCCGCCTTGTCCATCAGCGCGTCAATGCTCTCACGTAGACCAATGACCCACTCTTCATTCGCGCTGACACACGAGAGACACGGCATGCTACTCCAGAAGAGCTTGCTCATGACCATTTGCTCCACCTGCTTGATGTTCTTCAAGTTGTCGAGCATCTTCATGAACATGTCGAGGACGGCAGTCTTGAACGTCGCGATATTCGTGCTGAACGAGAAGATGTTACCCATCTTTGGCTCAATGAGGTGATGCGGGTTCTCCTCGGAGGTGTCGTCCGGGTCTGTCGGACGCCAACTAGCGTGTTTCTGGGCAGCGGCGTCCACTTCGCGCTGATTGATCACGTAGAGCTCCGTCGATACGCTCAGGTTCACAGTAAACAGCGACGTCGGGGCCAAGAGCTGCCTCTCAAGGCACATGTGCTGCCACTTGATGTCGCCAAGCTTGTAGCGGTTCAAGTCTGGATATGCCACGAAGGCTGACTTGGCATCAACGATGTGCACGTCTCCCAACGCGGCGTTCCTGATGAAGTCGTGGAACTGATGCAGCGAGTGATCGGTGAGATAGCGGAGGGTGTCCTTCATGGAGAAGTTCACTCGTCGGAGCAGCGAACGGAGCTTGCTGAACTCGTACGTGTCTTGACGCGTCTCCTGCAAGTAGTACCAGCCTTTACCTACATTTCCCAGCGACGTCTTGATAATCGACGCCACTTTGACTGGCCATTCCTCGCTGATCGTCTTGAGTACTGCGCGTTCAAGTGCCTGCTGCCGCTGTTGGAACTCTTCGAGCTTAACGCTCCGACCTGGTTTCACGCTGAAGAGCTCCAGCTGCAAGACGCGGCAGCACTCTTCGTTCACTTTGATCAGAGCTGCCAATGCCTCAGGCGACGTCAGGAATGTCTGGAATGAAAAACCAATGAACTGATCCGCGTAGTCGACTGGCGGCGCGATTGTCCTCTTGGACTTGTTCGGGAGCGGAACGACAACCCTCGGGCAGGGATCAGCAGGAGCTTCCTCTTCCTTAGAGAGGAAGCCACGAAAGATGTCTGCGTTTCGATTTTTTTCTTGGTGTGATTCAAATACGATCCTGCTCATTGTTCGCAGGAAGTTGAGCTGGATTTCGTGCACGATGCGCGTAGTGTCTGGGATACGAACGCTCTTCCCGTGGAAGACTGCGGTCGCTAGGCGAACAATCTTGCCCAGACTTGCATTGCCAAGCTTGTGCAATTCTTCCAGTGGCATGCAGTCGATGTAAAAGTTTTTCCGTAACAGGTTCTGAGCCTGCACCCGCGCCAGTTGAGCTGCTACGTATCGATCTGCAAAGTTGTGCGGGTCTTCGGCCTTGAAACACACGTCAAGTCGCCGACACTCACTGATCTCTGCCTTGCCGTTGCGCTGGAATTCCACAGAGAGAAGCTGCGTCTCGCCATTGTAGCCTACGACAAAAGCTTCGCACCAGGCGCTAACTTGGCCTCGAATGTTGTAAGACGCGGCAGTAACAGGTATGCGCACACTCCCGTCGCGCTTGCGACCCAATTGAATCCATTCGCTCAGCTCGTGGATCTCGTAGCTCTCGTCGTCAAACAAGTGCAGGCCCAAGCTGTCGAGGATCGTTTTTGCAGTTCCGCTGTTGTCCATTTCGACTTTCTGGTACACGGGCGAGGTGTGAAACTCGATCATTCGCTCCTTGAGCAACGCATCGACGTCCATCGCCTCATACAGCCGCTTTTTTCTTTCCACCTCCACCTTGCGAGGCGGTTGATCTGGTACCCGTTCATAAGGCACAAACACCTTCGGCTCCACTTCTCCATCCTCCCGTTCTGCTGGATCCACCGCAGCAATCACGTGGCCCCCTCCAACAGAAAACCCCGTCGGAAGCTGCACGAAAGACGCTGGCGAGCTGATGTGTGACGAATCCTTGATCCCAGTTCTCCTCGATGGTGACTTTGGTGAGGCAGCAGGAGCTGCAGTCGGCTCGAAGTTGACGATTCCGATCGGAACTCTCGCTGCCTCTTTTGACGGACTCGTTGACGGGGCCAGACGAACACCATTTCCATTCTGCAGGCACGAAAGCCTTGTGAGTCAAGTCAAAGTATCCGTGGAAGGGCGCTACGTCAGACACGTACCGCTTTGTGGTTGACGTCTGCCATACTCCAGGATCCTCCTAGCGGCAGATCAGTGCGATAAAAGTCTGTCAAACGGCCAGCCAAATGATGTCGACTTCCAGCTTCTCCGTACCGTCGATCTCGACTGGCCGATCGTGAATGGACGCCGGTCCTCAAGCGCCGCGACCTAAAGCAAAACAAAAACTGACCAAGCCCCACAAGTCCCAACAGCGTTCTATTGTTGCTTCAACGCTGGCAACGAGTACGATTTGGCCATGCCGCCTTCGTCCTTGGTGTCGTCTGTGGACCAGCCTTGCAAGTTCTCGGCTGATGTTTCAGGCGACTTCATCCGACTGCTTTCCGGTACAAGTACTGCACCACCCCCTCCTCCTGGTGACTCGTTGGTGAGCTCAAACGATGAACGAGAACTCAGCGGAGTTGTCAGCGATTCGTTCCGGAACGGCGTCATGGGTGAGCTTGGTGTTGACGCCTTGGGGAGTCGGAACCCTGCACGGAGAACGTAGCTCGAGCTCGAGCTTGGTGTGAACGCAGTGCGAGATGTCGGAGCCTCGTCTGGGAGACCTGCTGCGGTCAAGGAAATCGAGTCGCGAACTGTTTTCCGTCGTGACGTACCCTTGCTAGCTGACGAAAGCCCGACGAGGCGTGTCGTCTCCAGGAACTCGCCTCCTGTCGACACGGTATCGATTGTGTCGTGACCATTGGTCCGCTGTCGGTTGCTGTCGCCCACCAAGGTGCGGCGCTTCATACTGGCGGTCATCATGTTGTTGATCGTGTCGATGTACAGCTCTCGACGATCCAGCGTGCTCTTGTCGAACTGCTCGCCGATGTTCTTGTTGTTCATGATCTTGGTTTGAATCTTCACGCGGATCTTCTCCATGACGTTCACCTGCTGGTTCAGCATGTCCTCGTCCATCGTGTGCTGGTTCCGCACTTCCTTGTTACAACCGGTTTGTAAAATCTCGTACTCGGCACGAGCGACCATCAAGTCTGCGATGAACTGGCAGTCATGCACCAACAACTGCTGCTGGCGCTCGTTGAAGTGCTTCCTTCCTGTGCCATTGTTGTCGGGACGAGCGCTGTGTTTGCTGCTGGACCTCGCCGACGTCTCGAACTTCCAGCACTCGGACACAAAGTTCTCGCACACGCGGTCGATCTCGCGGTTCATGTCGGCCAAGTCCATGTTGCGTATTGACGAGCGAGCAACCACATCGGCGAAATGCTCCTGCTTCTCCTGGAATGAAGCGTACAAGGATTCCACACGGTCCGACTCCTTGTCTACGATTGCCACAAGTTTGACAGTCGCAGCCTGAATCTCTGCGCGGTTTTCTGCTTGCAAAGCCATCATTTGCGACTCTGCGGCGTCCTGTCGAGCCGTGATCTCTTTCTTGGCGGTGTGTAAGCTGTCCAGAGACCCGTTGATCGCCTGGTTCTCGTGGTACTGGTTCTTGAAATTCCTGTCCACCTCACGCTGAGTCTCCTCGATCTCGCGCTTGTGTGCGGACGTCACCTCCTCAAAGTGGAAAAGCTGGTTCTTCACCAGTGCAAGCTCGTTGTCCATGGATTGAGTGAATTTTTCGTGGTCCGATCGGAGATTTAGACTTGCCGTCTGCAAACCATTGATGGAACGGTCCGTCACGTCCTTGTAGGCGTTCACCTCGCTTGTCAGCTTTTCTGCGCTGTCGATAGTGCGCTGCAACGTGTATGAGAGGTGGATACTCTCTTCAGACAGGGTGCTCAAGCTTTGCTGGATGCGGTCGATCGAGTCGAAGGCCTGAGAGAACTGCGTCTTGTTGTGGTCATCCGTTGCAACGATCTGCTTTTGAATCGCTGCGATTTTCCGTACGCTGTCCGTTGCAGTGAGTGCGACCATCTCGAGCTTTGCGGCTACAGCCTTGATCTCGTCATCCAAGTTCAGGTTCACCAGGTCGTTCACGACGGACTGAACAGCAACAACTTCACCGCGCACGATCGCCACACTCTCGGCAATCTTCTCGACCATTCGGTTCTCCATGTATGTTTTCAGTTCCTCGTGGGCCTTGAGGGCCTTAGTCATCTCAGCAGACAGGTAAACAACAATCTGCTGAGTCTCCTCGAAACCGGTGGCCTTCTCTTCCAGCGCAGATACAGCAGACATGTTCACTTCCAAGTTTGTCGTCGTCTCCATGAGCGAAGTCTTCACACTTTCGAGGCGCTCGTCAAAGCTGTCCTGTTTCCTGCCGCAGTCCATTATGATTTCTTCTGTGCGTCCTTGTTTCCTTGCCAGCAGCTCCATCATTTCGGCATTTGAGCTATTGATGTCCTCCTGATCTGAGCGCGAGGTCAGCATGTCCTCCAGAATCTTATTTGACCTCGCATCTACCTCGTCCAGCATTCTCTGGCGGTCGATCTTCATTTGCTGCCCGATCCGCTGCTCCGCATTGATCAGGTCATTTCGCGTGACACATGCACGCAGGTTCTCGTTGAGCTTATCCATCTGGGTCTGGACCACATTTTCGTGTTTCTCGTTGCGTGCCTTGATCACAGCATCACGGCGCTTGATCTCAGACTGCAATCGTGTCACCGTGTCCTTGGCCTCCTGAAATGCCTGTTTCAATGTTGAAAAATCGTTGGTCTGTCGGTGCACGGAATCCCAGATAGGCTTGACAATAGCCTCCACGTATTGAGCGGAGACGCCATTAGAGACTGGCCTCGCGTTTTCGCCTGCCTGCTGCACTAAGGATGCTGTCTCGCCAGCAATAGCGAACGCGTCCGACATGTCCTTGGATGACGGCATCGCCATGAGTGTCCGAGGGGCTGTTGATGCTGCTTGTGGTGGCGCTCGTTGACGGCCAGTTGACTGGCGGTGGTGGGGTGTGGGGTTATACGCAGGGGAAGCAGCTCCGCTGCCAGAACTTGAGGCATTCAACAGCATTTCGTGGCGCAGGTCCAACACCTCTTTCTGCAGCGACGCCACTTGATCCCTCAGTGCTTGACACTCCACCACAGCGTCTACGTTGCTAGCCACCTCAGCCAACGCCTTGATGAGCCACGAGGGGAGTGCGGCACCACTTAGCAACTCATTCTTCTCGAGCGCCGTGACCTGTGCACGCAAACCCGTGATGATGTCCACCAGTGACTCATCGTTCAGGCACAAATCGGGGGTCGTACGCCACGCCAGACGTGTGGAGTTCGCGTTGCCCGAGTCCATAGCGACCGAGTGGTGAACACCACGACAGAGCTGACGGAAGCGTGATGTATGGCGAGTGAACTGCTATAAATGGGCTCGAGGTGGCTTGAGGCTGGACATCGATGCGCTTTTTCGGGAGTCGCGCAGGAATGGACTGCTCTCGCCCTGCATTCAGACAGCAAACAAAATCAAACAACACAACACAAAACGGCAATCGACACCTTCCTTTTCTGTGTTCACGCGGTTAATACCAAACAACAGGCACATGAGTCCATGAATGCGAACAGGAACAGCTCCCATGCGCCCTACCTCTGTCTGTACATCTCCTTCCCTCTGCCTGGCACAGCTGCCCTTGGTGTCGCCCGGTATGGTATTATTTGATAGGCTTGCGGTCGAGGGATTCGCCCTTGAGGATCTTCTCAATTTCAGCACCCGACAGCGTCTCGTATTCTAGCAGCGCCTGGGCCAACTTCTCCAGGTCGGCGTTTTTGCTCACAAGGATGTCCTTCGCACGCATGTAGGAGGCATCGCACAGCTTCTTCACTTCGTCGTCAATAATTTTGCGAGTGGTGGCACTTGTGTCGTTGCCTCGCAGGTCGTGGAATACCAAACCCACGTCGGCGCTCATACCGTACTTCGTGACCATTGCGCGGGCGACGTTTGTAGCCTGCTGAATGTCAGATGAAGCGCCGCCGGTGATCTCGTCGTCGCCGAACGTCAACTCCTCAGCCACACGGCCGCCCATGCACACATCCAACCGTGCCAGCAACTGCTTGCGCGAAATGGACGTCTGGTCACCTTCCGGCAGCTGTGATACCATACCCAATGCCTGACCGCGCGGCATGATGGTGGCCTTGTACACGGGGTGTGCTCCGGGGGTGTTGATAGCCACCAGCGCGTGTCCACCCTCGTGGTAAGCGGTAAGTTTAGCCGACTCGGGCGTGATCAGAGCCGACTTGCGCTCGGCACCCATCAGAATCTTGTCCTTGGCGTACTCGAAGGCGTCCATGTCCACGTAGTCGGCGCTCTTCATCGAGGCACGCAGCGCTGCCTCATTCACCAGGTTGGAGAGCTCCGCACCGGACATACCGGGCGTAGCACGTGCGAGCACGTCCACATCTACATCCTCACCGAGGGGAATCTTACCAGCGTAGAACTCAAGAATCTCCTTGCGGCCGGCCACGTCAGGAAGGTCCACCGTCACATGTCGGTCAAACCGGCCTGGACGGATCAGAGCGTTGTCCAGCACGTCCGGGAAGTTCGTCGCACCGATCACAATGATGCCCTTGTTCTGGTCGAACCCGTCCATCTCCACCAGAAGCTGGTTGAGCGTCATCTTCATGGCCTGCTGCTCCTTCAGCTTACGCGTTCCGCCGATAGCGTCAATCTCGTCGATGAAGATGATGCACGGTGCCTTCCGCTTGGCCGACTCGAACAGGTCGCGCACACGACGTGCGCCCACACCCACGTACATTTCCTCGAACTCCGATCCAGACGAGTAGAAGAACGGTACGCCTGCCTCGCCAGCGATAGCACGAGCGAGTAGCGTCTTGCCGGTGCCAGGCGGGCCGGTCAGCAGCACACCCTTCGGGAGATTACCACCAAGACGCGTGAAGCGGGCCGGGTCTCTCAGGAACTGCACGATCTCCTCCAGTTCTTGCTTCGCCTCGGTCGCCCCCTTGACGTCGCTGAAGCGCTTGTCGCTGCCTGTGGGGCCCATGACCTTGGAGGCCGTGCCGATCTTGCCGACCTTTTCGTCCAGCATGGCCCCCAGCGCCGAAACGACGAGGAAGGCCACTCCGAGCGTCCTCAGCGTCTTCCATATGTTGCTCTTGAAGCTGCCCTCCACCATGGACACGTAGACCGGGTCATGGGCCGACAGACCCTGGCTATTGCGGCCCGCGGCCGAGCCGGCCGCGGCCAGGCCGCCGAACTGGCGGGCCGCGCCGGCTCCCGCGTAGGCGGCGGCGGTCGGCTGGGCCAGCTGCGGCAGGTCGACGGTGTCGAGGCGGCCCGTCTTGACCAGAGCCTTGATGTACTCCTTCTGCGCGGCGTCGTCCAGCGCGAAGCGGTTCTCCTCCACGCGGCGCACCACGAGCGCCGGGTAGTTGTTGCGGTTGAGCTCCTGCAGGAAGCGCAGCTGCGCGTACGGGTCCTCCGGGCTGGAGTTGGCCGCCTGCTCCAGGCTCTTGAGCTGCTTGAGCTTGCCGCGCTGCGTCATGTTGAACAGCGAGCGCCTGGCGCCGGCGGCGGCGGCGGGCGGCGGCCGCATCAGGGGCTGCCCATGGTCATGCATACGTGATCGTCACCGTCGACGGTGAGTATACACCCAGCCAACCAAAGTATACATCCATCCCGATATAGCGGGGTGACCTACATTCCTGGCCAGCACATGCGAGGAGGGGGGCGCGGTGGAGCGAGCGGCGCGCTCGGCGACGCGCTGGAGAAGCTGCAGGCGGGGCCGCAAGACGAGCATCCTGGAGGCGATCCGAGCTACGTGTGGCGGCGGCGGGGCGGCAGGGGCGCGGGCTCACGAGCACCTTCCGGTCGAAACGGGGACTGCACTGCGCCCACCCGGCAATGTCCGATTCACTGTTATTCTTTTGGAGAGGTCCTCCACAAATACAACAAATTCCTATTGTGTATTTTTACAAACTTCAAGTAGGTTTCTAGAACGCTCGAGAAAGTCTCCTCTGCTTCAAGTTCCTGACGTGTCGCCCCACAACAGGATTTGCGAGCCAAAAAGCAAGAATCGAAGCCCCAAGCAAGACTGTGCGCTACCATGGCCTCCTCAGCTGCGTCCTCGTCCGCCGGCGCCGCGGAGAAGATCAAGGTGACGATCAAGAGCGAGGCCAACGCGTTCACGCTGGAGACGACCCCGTCCGAGAGCGTGGCGGGCGTCAAGGCGGCCTACCAGGAGAGCGGGGAGAGCGCCAACTTCATCCTGCTGCTGCACAAGGGCAAGGAGCTGCCCGACGAAAAGTCGCTGGCTGAGCTGGGCATCACGGACGGAGACGTGCTCGTGCACATCGAGGCGGCCCACCAGCCTTTCCACCCGCTCAACTACAAGCTGCTGGCCGAGAGCATCAAGAACCGCAGGAAGCACGAGGACACCAACATGCAGATGCTCAAAGAAGGTAGGGCCCTCCCCTCGCCCTACCTTGCAGTGGCGAGGTAGAACGACACTGACTTTCTACTTGACTGTTCCCTGTTGCTATGCTGCAGACAACATTTGGGCGGCGGGCTCCGATGGCACGGTGCACCGCCTGGGGCTGGAGAAGAGCATCATCTCGCGCTCGCCGAACGGTAGTCTGCCGCCACACTTCAGCACTAAGAAGGCCGGCTCGGGTAGGGCGTTCTTCAACCAGCTCTCGGTGCGCGTCAGCGGCTGCAGCTACCACGTGCTGCCCAGCATGGAAGGCCGCTGGAACGGCGAGCTCACCACCACCCCGCTGCAGGACGAGGGCAGCCAGGTGTGCTCGAACGACCTGGTCTTCCGCGACGACGAGGGCGTGTGGAGTCAGCGCCAGTCCAGGACGACCATGAGCGGGTTGACGTCCACGCAGCACATGTGGATAAAGCCCGTGTCGGACGGCATCCTGAAGATCGAGACAGACGACCCGACACTGCGTGGCTCCGACATCACCATGCAGGAGCTCGGTACGAACGTCATCATCGTCACGGCCACCTCCAAGCGCTCAGGTACGGCAGCTATAATAGCTGTATTCTATCCAGAACGTTCGTGTTACGTAGTAGCCGCACTCACTTGTTTGGACTGTTTTGTATTCTTCTTTCTTTTTCAGGCCGTCCGCTGATGGTGGAGACGATCACAGGCATCGACAGCTCGCGGCGTCTGCGTACGATCCAGCGCTTCGACGAGTCGGGCGCGTTCCGATCGGTCTACGTCATGAACGAGGTCCGAGTCGTCGACGCTGTGTCTGGCGCCATGGAGAAGTACGATAACGTCTTCTAAGGACTTGGCTAGCCCGCTCTGGCACTTTCATCGGCCACGAACGAAAGCGTGCATGCCAACCACAAACTAGCAGTGACTTGAGAGCGTTAAGCAGACCACATCGAAATGGACGACACGAGTTGCATTTGTATACGTCTAAGCTGCTATTCCATTTGTTATCCTCACTCACACCCTCCTCTAAATATCAGTCTTCACATTCCCCACTGCTGGTGCACGGACTGATCTACGCTTTGCCGTCTAGAATGTCCCAAGATGCGCGCTCGAACCACAGTGCCATGGGCCGTGGGGCGCTGTTCACAATGTCTGCCACATGAGTGGGTGTCATCCCCGGGACAATGTTGCTTTCGTTGATACGCACTAACACGTCACCGAGGAACACCTTGCCGCTCTGTTCAACTTCACCGGGTCGGCCGAACTCGTCTTGTACGAAGGAGGTGACGGCGATCAGAGTGCCCTGCACACCAAGCGTGAGGTACAACCGGCTGCGGGAAACCTTCACGGTCACGATGCTAACGTTTGACTTGACTGTTGCAGGCTGGCTCGCTAAGCTCCCAGCTGAGATCCCTGGGCCCGACGGCGTGCTAGACTCCACGTTGAAATCATTCGGCGACAGGAACGACATTGCATGGGACGCACCTTCCGCCCCACGCTCGTCGTTAGCAGCCAATGCACTTGGCGACAGGAACGAAGTTGCATGAGAAGCATCCTCCATCTCCGTGACAGGCGGTGCTTGATTGGGCGACAGCAGCGACGTTGCAGGAGTAGTGCCTTTCAGCAAATGCTGAGCAGCCTGAGGATTTTTCTCGGCTAGCCGCGCAATTGCCTCCACATCACGAGCTCTTAACAAGCTTGTGCTAGCACTGAGGGCACTTTTAAATGTACCTTCACGCGGGGGTTCGCTAGGAACGTTTTCTGCAGATCTTCGATAACTTGTGGATACTTGGCTGGGAGGTTGCCGAGATGTAGCCGTCGTATCTTGCTGGTCTCCCGTAAGATGTGACAACGCGGCTCTCTGTTCAGGTTCGTTCTGCGATACGATAGTAAATCTGCCCTCCTGTGCTCCCTGAGTTCTTGCATCCGCTGTTGTAACCTGGTGGGGCCGCGCGAGCTCGGTAGAACCCATGCTCACTCCTGACACTGAATTGCGTTGAGCCTGTAGTTGCTTTACTTTTTCATAAAGCGCCAGCCCTGTGCGCCGCTGCTGATTGTGCTGCATATTGAGCTCATATTGAGCCGCGGCGGTGGAAGTCTGGGGCGGATACATCGGCCTTGCTGGCTGTACGGCTGGAGCAGAGAACCCCGACGTTACTCTCATTGCAGCACTGTTGGCAACTCTTTGCATATACTGCTGCTGGTTGTGAAAAGCACCGCTGTGGGTTGTCGGCATAGCACGCATGGGAACTGCGTTTGTAGGCATATACACACCCATCGGGTATCCAGGCACGTAGCCAGCTTGCCTTGCTGCTACATTCTGGCTCAATCTTTGTCTGATAATCTCCATGTTTGACAGCGACTGCGACGTATTTGTCCACTGCTGCGCTAACCCTTGAGCCAGTGATGCCGAGTGTGCAAACGCTGGCTGAGAAACAGCAAACGAATGCGGTATCATGACCGGCGCTGATGCAGGAGCTTGCTGCTGAGCTTGCACGGTCGCAGCAGGCTGCGGTGGCTGCGCCGGCGCAAGAGGCTGCTGTGTCTGCGCTGTTGTCGTCGGTGCACCCGACGCTGCAGTCGACTGCGGTACCTGTTGTGTCTGCGCCGATGTCGCAGCAGTCTGAGCCCGTTCACCCTGTGCCTGTTGCTGCTGCGTCGAGGGCTGCGGTCGATAGAGCGTCAAAATGATCGGGCGCTGGGGCTTCCTGATCAGCTCGGCCAAGTCCCTGCTGGTCATTCCGAGCACTCGCGTCCGGTTCACGGCCAGGATCATGTCCCCGACCTTCACCTGTCCCGTGGCCTCCATCTCGCCGGCCTCCCCGCCGTTCGTCTTGAGCAGCTCCTTGATGAACGTCTCGTGCTGCTCGTTGGTGTAGATGGAGGCGTAGAGTCTCTGGCCCCACAGACTCACCCTCCGGATGTTGGGCATGGTGTGGTCCGCCACGTCGTCCCTTTTCCTCTTGAGGCTGTGCTGCCTCATGGCGTTGAAGTACTCGTCCACCGCCGCCTCCTTGGCCCTTGGACTCGTCTGCGGGTTCTCCTTGGCGTGCTGCTTGGCCGCCTGCGCGTCCTGCAGGACCTCGTCGGCCGAGCAAATGTCCACGTCGCCATCGTCGAAGCTCACCTTGTAGAAGAGCCCGCCCGAGACCCAGTAGCAGCCCACCACGGACCCCCAGAAGGCTCGCGGGCCGAAGGTCTTGCGCACGCGCAAGCCAATCAGAAGATCCTGCTCCACGCCGACCACCGTCGCCTAGCGAGCGCAGAACAAGTTAGGAGGACGGTGATTACTATACACAGGAGGTGGCTACAGAGCGGATGTACCGGCGGAGGGGGCTCGGTCTGCGCCTCGGCGTCTACCATGCTGGGGAGGCTGGTAGGGAGAGTTCAATTGACTTGGTGGCGCGCGGTTTGTCTTTTTGGCGGGAGTTGCGGACTAATGATTGGTTGAAATGGGCGAATTCGTGGTGTGGCACACACCCATTGCCAAGTTGAAGTGGCCGCTTGCTTCATTAGGGTTTACCTTAAGTTTATAAGTTAGATGCTGAGCGTGGCGATGCTGCGCGCGCGCCGGCCGTTGGACGGCACTTGCTGCTTGAAGCGAGCGAGCGCCACCTTTGCCGGGGGCGCGGAGCAGGTTTCGGGCTTGCTGTCGCTGCTGCGCGCCGACTCCGGCACGGACTGCTTGGAGACGTCGCAGTCTGCGAGGGTGAAGGCCAAAGCGAGTCTTGCTGGGGCGGTCCGCTTCGTGCCGACGTTGTTGTTGCCTTCGTCAGACTCGCCGAAGCTCTCGTCGACCAGCGGCTCGCATTCTGTTGCGTCGACGAGCACAGAGACCTCCTCCTCGCTGTCGGCATTCGGGGGCGAGTCGCACTGGTTCGAGTACTCGGCTTCCAAGTGCAGCGTGTGTAAGTCCAGCTCTGCAATGACGTAAAGGAGACGAGGGTCAGTCCACAAGGCTCGACAAAATGACCAAACACAGGTTCGTACCGAGCTCCATGCCTGACTCATCGCTGTCGGCAAACGTTTCGCTAGGCGGTGCGGCGATCTCCTCAGCGTTCGCTGTCTCCTCAGTTTCTGCCAGCAGAGGCTGCTCAACGTCATCTTCAGCGTCCGTGCTCATGACAATGCTCCTCTCAGCGGAAATGACATCAGTGGTCAGGACGACGCGTCGTTCCGCCGAAACCGCGTTGTCCAGGTTGGACGCGTAGCTGCGCAGGAACTTGTTCAGGTTGATCGATCGAGCATTTGCGGCGATCTCACCATCCTTTGCAAGTTCGCTAGCGAGGAGCACGGGGGCAACGCTTGCGTCTTTCGCATCTCGTCGGCGAGCTCTAGTCGGCTGCAAGATCTGCGTCGTATCGGCCGCCGACTTCTTCATGGCACCTTTCGTGCTGTCTTCAGCCTGACATGACACTTTCATCCGCGACTCGAATCTGCTGCAAAGATTCTGAACCATCTGGCGAGAGCGGAGCTCCTTCAGGGCACTTCGGATTGACGACTTCATTGGGCCGACAGGCGAGCGGATCTGGACGTAGGAGAGGTCGGGCAGGGCCAGCTTAAGACGGCGGTCATTAGCAGGTTTCTGGACAACAATCTCGACGTCTTCAGCATTCATTTCGTCTTGTTTCTTCGAGTGATCTTTCAGCGGCAATAGTCGGCCAGTTAGCCAGAGCCTGATAGCGAACCCCGTCGTCGCCACAGCGACGAGCAGTAGCAGCGTGGCAAAAGCTGCCATTCTGAAGTGGGTCTGCTGCGCTGGGCAATTTAAACTTGACGCCTCGCACTTGGTCTTGATTATTGAGCTCGCGCGGGTCTTCACCGACACTGCGTATTTTTGAATGAACTACTCGGCACCAAGCGAAGCTGATGTGCTGCGCGGGCTGTTGAAAACCCCTTCCAGCTTGAGCTTAGTCCATCGTGGTCAGCTCTTATTTTGGCCCATAGGTACGTCACCGCCGTACTCGAAGTCTTGTCACCGGCACTTTTGCTATAAATGAACAATGGTGGCGGGTTCCGGACTGCTGTTCTGGAGATTTGTACATGTATGTACATTGTCACTACCGTAGTGATGGATGAGTTTTTCCCCGTCTTACAAAATCCCGATCACCACGTCACTTCGAGAAGGATTTCCACTTTTAGTGTGAGTACTCCACGTCGGTTTATTCGTCTCGCGATGGGGGAATGCGCTCGATTACTTGCGTGGTTGGAGTGCTCTGCTGGATGAGATAACCATTGGGTGATGCGGGCTCCTGCACAGTCCCTTCCTGACTTTGCAAGCCCTCAGGTGCCCCGGTAGTGGCTCCTTCATCGTGCATCGATGAGTCGAACGATTGCAGTTGCAGCATCACTTCCATCGAAAGTGGCTGCTGGGCTCGGTCAAAGCGGTCGTTTCGAGCTGTGCTCGCACTTGTCCGTCCAGCCCCATTGCGTATCAATGAGCTTTTAACAGACCCCCTGAAATGCTGAGCAGCTGCCATAGCTGCTTGCTTCAACTTCCGGCCTTCAAGATTGAGGTTCATGTCGCTCGAGTGCTTAAATTTGGAGAGAACTGACAGCTCCTCGGTTGACATACTGCACAGATAGCGACAAATACAACACTGAAATTAGTAGGTGTAGCCCATGCACTGCATTGCTGAAGCCGTAAGTACCTCCACGCGTGACGAAGGATGTCTTCCACTAGTGTATAACGATCCATCTTCTTCAAAATCCTCTTGAAGCTCTTGTTATGCAGCCAGACAGAAAAGCACCGCTCACAAGAATCTGGTTGCCCTGGTCGTTCTCGATGCACAATCTGATTTTCACAGTCATGTGAAAACAGCATCACTCTGTTCACAAGCCAAACACACGTAAAAACAAAAAAAGTTTCATCCAAGCGCCCAACTCCGTACAAACTTACTTGTCCGATCGCAGATCTCTCACCACATTGACTCGATACATCCCCACATAATACTTTGCAAATGCATGGACCAGATCCACGTTTTCACGATAAAATGCATCCGGCACGATACCCGGACAGCGCCATCCAGTCGTCGGAAGATGAACCAATTTGGCAGCACTGGGGCCCCTCTTGTCTCCATCATATCTGCTCTCCGTCTCCTCTTCTTCTCCTTCTTCACTGCTAGCAACTCTGCGTCTCTTGGGCAGAATCCGTCGGGCCTCGATCTCCATCTCAATCTCGCGTCGTCGCTCCTGCTCCTCCTCTGGTGTCTCTGTAGTCATCTCCGAGGTCCCTCTGTGAGCTACCACGCGGCTCTTGTGCATCACCCAGGCCGCCTCCTGGAACCTCCCGTTCATTTTGACCTTGAAACCCTTCGGGTCGTTGGGTTTGCGGCCTCTACGCGTCCTGTAGCGTCCAGACCAGTGAAAATTTAGACCTAAGGACACGTTTGGGGGGCTACAAAGGGGTAAAACGCGGTCTACCGCTCATAGTGCTCGGCACAGGCGCGACACAGGACCCACTCGCCGTTTTCTTCGTCCAGTTCCTTTACTTCCGGGTCCTGGCGCACGCTCTCGGGCCACTCCGCACGCCGGCGGCGAGCCTCGTACGGCGCCAGCATGTCAATTTCAAAAGTGTCATTAATCCCCCCTCGTTTTAGTGGAATATATGGCTACATTCCTGTTAAAAACAATACGTTGAAGTTGTCTGTATTTGGTCTCTATTTCCCCGGCTTGCTCCATGCCTTGCTCACCTTCCTAGTGGAGGAACCACTGGCGAAGAGAGTGGTTGCACCGTCGCCGATATACCTGTTCTGGCTTTTTGTGTGCTGGATGAGAGCTCGCCACGCGCGGCTCTGCTTCAGCAGCGTAGAGTTCCCGACGATCCACAGACTGCTCTTGGCGCGAGTGATGGCGACGTTCATGCGCCGCTCGTCTGCCCAGAAAGCGTCTAGAACATTGTCCTCCTCGTCGTTGCCGTGGCTCCGTCTCTTCTTCTTCCTGCGGCCGCCGTGGCTGGTACGGACACACGAGTAGATGATAATCTCTTTCTCGCGACCCTGGAAGCCGTCAACGGTGTTCACCTCGATACCCAGGTGGCGATCAAACTCCGCCTCGAGCTTTCCGATCGCGCCACGCACCTCATAGATCTGCTGCTTGTATGGTGCGATGACACCGATGCGCTTTTTCCACTCGATGCGTGGGAATTTGGTGAGTAGGCGACGAACGAGTTGGACCACAGTCTCAACCTCGCTCATGTTCCGGAGTGACGTCGATCCGCTAACCTGACTTTGCGCTCCCTGCACATCCAAAAACAGCAACGGCTTGAAAGCACGGTCCCGGTGATAATCCTGCGCAGTCCATTCACGCATATTGTCATCCTGCACCAGCCGCCCGCCATAGAAGTGGCCCGATGGAAACTCTGCGATTTCAGGGTGCATACGATACTGCTGATTCAACAACAACACCGGCGAACCATTTTCCACAAGCCGCTGCTGTAAGCTCCGATCATAGCCCATTGACACTAGCTTCTTTGAAATCACCGTAGCCGGCAGCTGTCGGTGGTCACCAACAAGCACAACTCGTTGCGGACGGAACTTGAACGGGATGAGGGTGCTAGCCTCTACAGCCTGGGCAGCCTCATCAACAATGAGCGCATCGAAATCCTGAGCAAACTCACACATCGCCACGGATCCCGCACCACTTAGCGTGCAGAACACAATCTGTGCGTTCTTGATGATTGCCTGACGTGCCTGCTTCACAGTCGGAAACGTGCTGCGGTGTTTCGTCACCAAACTTTCCAGCAGTACTTCTTCCACCTCACGAGCGTACTTCCGCATTTTCTTACGGTTTTTCTTGCTTTCACTGGCTTCTCGAGCCGCGGCCAAGCTCGATAGCTGATGGCTGCTCTCCGGACGGCCGACGCGCACGATGCGCGGGCGATAGGACTCACCCTTCTCACCGTCAAATAACCCCTCGCTGAGAACTCGGACGACCAGCTCGTCGACGGCAGCATTACTAGGTGCAGCCACAAGAACACGGATCGAAGTTTCAGCCACAGTCTTGGACACCGCTGACGTTCGAGCGCTTTGCAATGATGCCCCCACACGAATACGCGCTGTGCCCTTCGCCTTCTGGAGTGTCGATAGACCAGCACCATCCAGCAAAGCAGAGAGAAGCCCTAAAATCGTCTTGGTTTTACCTGTTCCGGGCTGTGAGTTCGCACCAAACAAATAAAATCTAAGATCAGCTCGTGCGTAACAAGGTCAAAATACACAAATGGCATAGCGTACCGGTCCTTGAATGATAACCCTGCTATTTTCGCCCAGACACCCGAGGATAGCCTGCACTTGCGAGTCATTGTAGTTCTTGTGAAGGTACTTCAGTAAGCGCGGCGATAGTATTGAAGACGATGCCGCAGATTTCTTCAACGTCTCCTCAGTTTTGGCAGAAGGCACTAGCTGCCCGCGTAGTAACACTTGCTTGAGATCAGGGGGGGAAAACGATATTGCTTTTATCGCCTGGAACTCGCGAGCACTTGTGGTAGTATTGTGCACTTGCTGCATCGACCATCGCCAATTAGGTGCGCGCTGATTCGAAAGGCATAGCTCCGTCAACACGCTGAAGTTTTCGACTGCGTCATCTCGGTCTCGCTGTTGAGCACGAATAAGTACGCAAATCTGGTCACTTTCTCCAGACCCACCACCACCGCCCTTGCCTCCTGGACCGCTCTTTCCTCCTACCGCGACCGTAGAGTCGCACAGCACCACACCAAAAACGCACATCTCGTAGTTCTTCCAGCGAGGAGAGTGCAGCAACACTAAATCGCCACTAAAGAAGTCAGATGACGCCTTCTTACCCAGTGCAGAGGCATCAAACGTGAGGATATAGTCGTTGTTGTTGCATGTGTTTCCAGTAAAGCCACTTTCGGAGAATATGGCACCCAGACTTAGCCCCACCGACGGCGTAGACATCCCCTGCATCCCGCAAGGTGATACCGACGCAAGCGACAGTTGTCGCGTAGGGCCGGAGCTTCCCCCACCTCTTCTGTCCGTAGAGTTGCTAACGGATGCAACCAATTCTTCCATGATCGCCTCAAGCTGTACATTGCAATAGTCTTCAATGCATGAATGATGAGCCGGAAGCTTCTCGCCAGAATATTTCTGCAGGTGGACCCTCTTTTTCTCGGGCTCACGGACGTTCCTCGGCGACAAGTCCAACAGAAAATCGTAAAATTCGTCCAAAGCAGGCCAGAGTATGGAGCTCTTTACACTAGGCGGCTTCTTACCGTTGGTAGATGAAAACCCTGGAGCCTTCCGTTTCTTTGAGGCAGATTTGACAGGAACTGAGGGTGCCGACGTCGAAGCAGCAACGGCTGAAGCTGACTTGGGGTTTTGTAGACCGCCGGCTATTCCACCCTTTTTAATAACAGCACCATTGGCCGTAGACATTGGCTTCGTTCGGTTCTTCTGGTTGGAATCGCCCCCCGCCGCTCTCAAAGCGGCTTCCAGTACATTTGAGCTGGGGATATCACTTGCTTCGTCGTCCTCGCTTTCCGACTCGGACGATGACGACGAAGACGAAAGTGCGATGACCTCTCGTCGTTTTACACGGTCCAGTACTTCATCTTCGTCATCTCCGTCTTCCTCTTCCTCGTCTGTGTTGCTGGGAGCAGTGGTTCGCTCGAGAATTTCACTGTTTGTCGGTGTACCTGGCTGCTGGTTTGCATCAGGTTCGTTAATCACCAGCGTTTCACATGGTTTTGAGTCAACAGGAGTCGATACTGTTAGTGCGGGGTCCACCTTTTCATTCGATACAGCAGTCTTGCTCTCGAGACTCTCCTCCTCCATTAGTCCATCTTCGTCAGCCTCGAAATTGACCTCTTGATGAACCTTGTACTCTATGTAGTTTCCACTGTCAATAGTTGAAGTTCGTGGAGCCGGGTCATCTTCATCCATAGTCTCCTCTTCTTCGTCAGCTTCAGACATGCCGGCATCTGATACATCACCATCATCGCTCCCAGTCATGGCATTTACATAGTGTTCGTCTACGCTCTCCTTCGGCGAGTATAGTTCCATTGCCTGCGCTTTCTCAGGCAGCGCAACACCATTTTCATGGTCTGGTTCCTGTTCAGTTACAATCGGGTGCGTGGGAGAAGGATGCTCTTTGCCACCAGGCGTAGAGTGGCCAGAGAATGGGGTTGACGGCGCTGGTCCTTGCGATGTTGCTGTACTTGACAGCTCTGACGCATGCTCTGCGAGTATCTCCTGCTCATCGGCAGGCCTCTTGTCAACTTCACACTTCTGCTGGTCATCATGTGCTTTTTCCTTCTTGTTGGTATAAACGGATCCCTCCTCTAGGATGTCTTGCGCTTGTCGGTCTGAGTTTGCACTTTGACTTTCAGTAGAATGCCTATCTGCAGTGCGTTCACGAATTTGACCACCCTCCAAGGCTGAAACCTTTTGCTTCATATCGTGGTCACTGTCGCACCTAGTCAAGTCCAGGTACCTAGCGGTGGATTTCACTGGAGTGTCGGGTAAAATATCATCGGGTGACGCCGCTGATTTCTTTTTGCCGCCACGGGCTGTGGAATCCACAGGAAAACGGCCAAGTTGTTCGTTTGCGCAAGCTTCTGCTTGAGCTGGTGATGCTACAGCAGCTTGGAGGAGCTCGTTGGACCGTCTGAGAAGTTCATTCTCTCGTCTCAAGCGTTCCATCTCTCCCAGCACCTCAGGTGCCACCACCAGAGGAGACTTTGCTTGTTTGGTCTCCACCACTGCCTCCGTAAGTTGTGCCTGAGTAGTGGGAATCTGAGTGGATTGTATTTCCTCCTGAACTGAGGGTAACGAGAAAGGATCCGAAGTAGCAGCCACAGCTTCACTAGAAGGAGGCAGTTTCTGAGGAGTTGCAAGCTTCCGTTCCACCTCTTCAAGCGCCATTGCAAACATGAGATCTTCGTCCATGTCATCAACGATGAACTCGTTTTTAGCCGGGCTAGAAAGCGGCGCAGAGGACGCGGCAGGAGCTGCGCTGAAAGGGATTTGTGCAGTTGGAGGCGCAGTTGGTGTGTATGCTTGTGTGCCCAGGACATGCTTTTCAGATGCAACTGAAGCAGCAGAATTCGGCACCGGTGGCCCCCCAATATTCTGCCGTGGAACAGCACCAGCAACCAGCATCGCTTCTCGATGCACAGGCGAAGCGGCTGGAGTCAGAACTGCAGGAGCAGCAGTCAAAGGCGCTACAGCAACATGAACAGCAATTTCAGGAGCAGAAGCAGTAGTGACAGCGGTAGCAGGAGCACTTGAAGAAGTAGCAGCAGTCGGCTTGGCTTCGCGGTGCAGTGTCTGGATACGGTACTCGATTCTCTCCTTCTGCTCGCGCTCGAGCTGGGCCTTCACCTCGGCCAGTGTCATCTTTGACGCCGCGCGCGTCGTTCTCGGCGCTGTTGGCTTCCTAGCAGGCGTCGTCTTTCTTGCAGCAGCCGGGGTCTTCTTTATCGGCGCCTTCGTCACCTTCTTCGTCTCCCCCGCTGGCCTCTTCGCTGTTGTCGCCTTCTTGATAGTCGTCCGAGGCGCCTCCGTCTTCCGTGCAGCTGCAGCGTTCGTCGTTGTTACCACTGTCTTCGCTGCCGCCTTCGGTTTGGCTCGAGCCTTCGCTGCCTTCACGTCTTGCGTCAGATCCTCCACTGCATTGGTCGAACTGGCAGCCGCGTCGCCCTCGCCCGATGCAGCCAGCCGCTTCTTGAACTCGCGCATGCCGACCTCCACGCTGACGAACTCGCTCTTGTCGCGGCCTGAGCGGCGCGGCTTCTTGCGCAGCGAGGTACTGGCCGCCGCCTTGCGCTTCTGGGCGCCGCCTGCGTCCATGCGCGTCGCCTGCAGACCAATGCGCGGGTTGATCTGTGCGCTATTGTAAGGAGCCCATTTCAGCCAACCACAGCAAAGTGTAGCCACTCCTTCGGTCGATCTGGTGTGGCGCACGTACCTGGAAGCAGTGCTGCCACGACAATGACTCACTGTCGATGAGGTACCAGCAGCGACAGACCAAGTTCGGGTTCGCGTAAAAAGGCAACTTCAACGTATGGACCGATGTATGTTGTATATCGTGGACCAAACCGTTGTCTGCTTATGTGCCTGCCTCCAGCCAACTGGCGGCATTCCACCTTCACGCACTGAGTGCATGTGAAGAGATGCTAAACCTGACGACAGGTGGTGCCCTCGCAGGTGATGGTGATGCCATCGATATTGGGGTTGTCGTCGAGGAGAGCCATCGAACGAGGGTATCGCGTGGAGGGCTCATCGGAACGTCAAGGGCTGAAGCGACCTTGTTTACCTCAAGCTGCACCTCCACCTCCCCTGGAAGTTAGAGCGACTCGCGAACCTTGAATTTCCCCTCTGTAGATGCAGGTGGGACCCCACTTCTTGAGCTCGTCCCTAGTGGTGGGCGACGGCATTGTTCCGGAAGTACTGATTCACGAGGTGGGGCCTGCTTGCAGGTAATATGTTGCAGACATGTCTGATGGTCCAGGCCGCGCGCTGGTAGCACACGATGGCCGCACCCGCTCGCAAGGTGTCTTTCAGGGACGAATCCCCTGCAAACCGATATCCCCGCCCAAACCGAACATCGTTCCCAGCCAGTCAGTCTTCGCGCGACATTCGCGCAACGTTCGCGCGCCATTCCCTCCACCTTCGCGCCACCTCACGGATAGACGGCCCGCCGCCAGTCGTGGTTTTCCCCAGAAAACAAGAAATCCGAGCCATCGAACATGTCCGAGGTCGAGAAGAAGGAGGAGACGACGCCCAAGGTGGCGGCCGAGGAGGCTGACGCCGCCAAGGACCCGGAGTCCGAGGAGCCGCAGGCCTACTTCGAGCCCGTGGTGAAGCTCGATGAGGTCGAGGTCACCACCGGCGAGGAGGAGGAGGAGGTCATCTTCAAGCAGTACGTTCCGCACTCCGAAGGGGGAGGCATTTCTTTAAGGTGATTACTAATCGCAATGTACCTATGTTTCTTTCAGGCGCTCCAAGGCCTTCTGCTACCGCGAGTCGCTGCTGGACAAGGGAACCGGCAAGAAGACGTGGTGCGAGCGCGGCGTTGGCGACGTGCGCTTCCTCAAGCACAAGGAGCACCAGAAGGTGCGCATGCTCATGCGCCAGGAGAAGACGCACAAGATCCTCGTGAACCACCTGGTGGAGTCGCGCACGGAGCTCACGCCCAACATGGGCAGCGACCGCGCCTGGGTCTTTAGCTGCTACGACTTCGCCGAGGGCGTCGTGGAGACGCAGGTCTTCGCGCTGCGCTTCGGCAACGCCGAGAACGCCCAGAAGTTTAAGGAGGCGCACGACGCCGCCAAGGCCAACAACAAGAAGCTCGAAGAGGGCGCCGATGCCGCCGACACGTCGGCCGGAGACGACGCCGCCAAGGCGCTCGAGTCGCTGGACGTCGAGAAGGAGGAATAGACTCGAGGCGAGGGACGCTCCGCGCACGCTGCCATTGGCCCCGCGATAGTGTGGGGGGCTAAAGCAGTAGCCTGAGTGAAACACAGGGATCAGGCACTTGGCAGGTGAAGAGCGGCGAACAGGGACACAGGGCAGGGCTTCGACGTGGTGCTTCGAGTGTGGACTGCTGTCGTATTGGCCGCCTCCCGAGGTTTGGCTCTTTCTTCTTCAAGTTTTTTTTTTCATTTACTACATTTTCTCAGACCATATACCTCGTCTTGTTCGCGTTTTAGCTTGTCTTTCGGATAGAATGCAGTGTCGTTTGAGGCTAGGAGAAGTGTGGTCTATGGTTCTACAGGTAGCAGGCGGTCGATGGAACCGTCCTGGATGTCGAACGGGTCCCTGCAGCTTGATGCCGTCGAAGGCGGGGCGGACTGGTTGTAGACGGAGACGCCCACGATGATGAAGGAGAAACCCAAGAAGTAGAGACTGCTGAGTTCCTCGTGGAAGAGGTACTTGGCTGCCACGACCGCGAAGAAGTCGGACGTGAGCAACGACAGGTTGAAGACGGCGGCGTCGCCCGTGGTAAGGAAGATCTGCATGTAACCATCAGAGTTAGATCACGTGCCTTACTTGGCATTCAAGCAGTGCCACTTGCACAAACGCACCGACGTCGACGTGTACATGACGAAAAGTGTGCCGATGTAGCCAAGCAGGCACAGCGCACTGGGCCAAGTCCTGGTTGAAGCACGCAAGCACATCGTGAATGAGTTCGTTAACCCCCTTCACACTAGATGTTTGGCAAAGAGAAATATCCATACCAGTCCACAGCACGGACAGCGTCTCCTTCAAAGTACGCCGCTTGCATGGAGCTGACAAGAAAACCAAATAGGCCGACCAAGCCGAGGAACTCCATCTGCAAACATCGTCGAGTTAGCGCAATTCACACAGCAAGCCCACAAACACCAGCCAGGCTAGCAACTCACGCGACGGTTCTCCTTCTTGACGAGGTACTCCTGCCCCACATTCGAGCAGGCGTAGACAGCGCTACCAAATAGGCAGAGGAAGTCTCCATACAAGGCCGAGACGCCCCACGACATCGTCTCCTGGTCTCGAATCACATCCGAGAGGATCAGCACGCTGATGCCCACGAGGCAGAACAGCACCGCCACGAAGTGCGACCGCGTGTACTTGGCTCTCAGAAACATCGTGGACAGCAGCATCACCACTGGAATGGTAAAGCAATCCAGCAGCATGACACTCGAGATGGACGTGTACTTGTAGGCGCAGACCACTAAAAAATTGCCCTCGACATCAGCGAACGCCAGCAGCAGATACTGCCACCACGGGATCTCGAGCTTGTAGCCTCGTTGGCGTCGGAACCGCATAATGGGGTCCACCAAGTACACGCATAGCAGCAGATAATTGCCGGCGCTCTGCGTCACTGGGATCTGGATCTGTACGGGGTAATACAATTCATGTGTAAGTGGTTACCTCGCTGCCGTTGATGCACCAACGCTGAATATTTACAGCGAGCACGCACCTGGAACGACCCGTTCAACAGCTGAGAGAACACACCGGTGCATGCAATCAGCGCCGAGATGAACTGGCCGAGAATCAGCACGCGGTTCTTGGCATACAAAGCGGAGCACGAGGAGCTCCAGTCGCCATCGGTCGTCATTGGCGACTCACCATCAATGGCTACGGTAGTATTGTGTATTGTGTATTGTGTATTGTGTGCCAGCTTTATGGTACGGCAGGTTATTGAGCAAGATGGATACACAATGCCATGACTTCATACTTGATTTTGGATATTTCTATCGTGCAGCTTGACGTGCATGGGTCTATCACGCTACTTTCTGGAAGTTGCTGCAGCAAGCAACGCCTAGAGCTTGCGGTACGGCTCCTCGATCTTCTTGACCATCTTGTCGTACAGCGAGCAGTTGCCGGCCTGCTTCTCGGCCATCAGGCGGTTGAGCATGGGCTTCCACTTGCGCCCGCGAGTGTTGATGAACCAGTTGTTCACCTGCTCCAGCGCGATGCCTCCTTCGCGCGCGAGCCACTCCTTCTCCTCTTCGGTCGGGTATGGATGGTGCAGGTTGTGCTCGAACCATTCCTGCATCAGCTTCTTCGACGTCTTCGAGAGGCTCGAACGCTTCTTGGGCAGACTGTTGCGAACTGCGAGCTCCATGGCGTACGGAGACACTTGCGAGAGCGACATGGCCAGCGACGGCAGGAGATTGGCGCCTGGACCGGCGGTGGAGGGCGGTGACTCTTGCTGCCGTTGTTGCTGCAGCATTCTGCGCTCGCCCCACTCGTGCAGGCGGTGTGCTGTTTGCTCGTATCGAGCTTTGATGGTCACGTCTTCCACCTGTTCAACCGCGTCCGCCATCTTCTGCATTGCCACCGCCTGCATGTACTGCGATCTGCTGGTCTCGCTAGAAGAGAAGCTGTCGCTGCTTTCCCCGAAGTCCTGGTAGCTCAGCGAGTTGGTTGGCATCTGCTCAATCACCAACGCGAGCGGGTCGACCGCGCCAGGCTGAGTCCTCCCAGCCGGATTGTTCGCGAGCATGACCATCCGCTGGTAGCTTTCGTTCCCTTGAAAAGCCTGGTCTTCCAGCAAACGCTTGCGACTGTGCTCCACAAACGCTATGCTCTCTTCCCTCGGTGGCATTGGCATTGTGGATCCGGGTGACAGTGACGCCAGCATCAATTGTAGCTCCTGCTGCAAGCCTTCGGTCTTCATCACCGCCGCGCTTCCTTGCAGTGAGCGACGCAGTGGTGGCTTCTTCTGCACCACCGGTGCCTCCTTCGTTGGAGCCGAACCCTCGGCTGTAGTAGCAGCGACACATTTGGGGTCTCGCCGCTGTTGCCCCGGGACGTAGTTGGCGCGATTCGGGAACGTCATGGCGCAGTAAATCTGTAAATGACCTTGGCCGCAGCGATCAAGAGAGAGAGAGAGAGAGGTGTGTCGAAGCTTACTGGAAAGGAATAGACTAGGGGTTAGTTCAATTTTGTGTAGTGATTGGTGGGAAGCGACTACCAGCAGATACAGCTTCAAGTTGTTAGGTAATTTCAAGACTACAAGCGACTAGAGGTGCTACTACTAGTACTGGATCGCTCCTGCAGCAGTCGATTACTGCGGGTTCGTTCCCGAACCGACCGTGCGACTTCAGATTGTTCTCGAGTAAAAAGTAGCGTTTCTTCAACCTGTTGCGACATCTGCTGGAGCTTGGCCATGAGCGAGGTCTGGTAGTGCTCCGGGTCTTCCTCCTCATGGGCGAACGAAGACGTCGTCGAGGTCGTGGAGCTCCGACTACGTCGTGTCACGTTCACTGGGGGCTTCTCGTAGATCACCGTCGGAGTTCTCGTCAAGCGACTAGACTTGAGAACGTCGCGACCCTCGCTTTCATTGTCGATGTCGACTTCTTCGCCTTCTTCATCAGACGATAAAGCCCAGCCGATGGAGGACAGGTTGGATGCGCGGACCTCGTTGTCGCTGCTCAGCATCTGAACTTGTGTCGTGATATTGAGGACGAAAGAAATCAGGGACTGCTCGCTACCGATCATGTTCACGTCTAGTTGCAGAGCTTCATCCTTCATGTTGTTTGACGCCGCGGCGTTGTGTTCTCGAGCCTTGGCTCGGAGTTGTTCAATGACGAGCAGGTTCATCTTGGTAAAACATTCGCGGCAGAAATCGGCTCGCTTCGGAAGGCCTGGCACGGTGCCGCGAGTGAGAACGGTCTCCCGAAACCGGCACTTCTTCTTGCACACAGGCTCGCTGCAGCCAGCACACCTGACCAAACTCTCGAAGAATGAAGAGCTGCCTTTGCAGATGTGGCAGGTCTTTCGCGACGAGCTGCACTGCCAGACCCCGAGATGGTTTGCCGACACCATCAGCGCGAGCTTCTTTGCGCGCGTGCACTCCAGCGTGTTGACAAAAGCCAGCAACACGTCCGAGACCGCTTTCGTCACGAAGTAGGACTGACTGCCGACATCGACATCGCCCTTCATGTAGACGCCCACCAGATCACCTTCCAGCTCCTCAAACACATAGCACAACGACAACTGCGCTCGCTGGTGCGTCAACTGGCTAGGATACCCCGGCAGCTCGACCGACTGCATGACGTGGTACGCCATCCGCTTGCCTGTGGCCTGGCGGACCATTCCCAGCTTGTCGAAGTAGCATAAGTCTCGGTTGCTCGCAATCGCCAGCTTGATCGTTGCCCTTTTGACCCCCGTGAATGCAAACGGCTCGAGCCTTGTCCTCTTCTGCACTACGCTGAGCACGGCGCTGTCGGTCAGTCGTGGACACTTGACGGCATCCATGAGCAGCATGTCTTCGGTGTTGTCACAGTAGAGACCTTCGAGGACGTCGTCAAAGCGAGCATGGAGTGTGCCGACGCACAGTAGCGGCGTATGTCCGACGGGATGGCGGCCTCGAAACAACCGCACGCCGCGTGTCGACCGAAGCGATTTCCATCGTTTCGCGTTGACGTCTCCATCCAAGTGCCCGTACTCTGCGATGGTCTCCGTCAGCGCCCGCTCGGCACGGTCGTGGTAGCGATCAAGTTGGGGCAGCTCCAGCGTCGCGGCTGGCTGTTCAGCTCGACGACTACGCACCGGAGTGGGGAGGTAGCTCATAAGCCGGTGACCAAAGGTAAAGCGGGTGGAAGGTGGCTGCGCCATGGCGACGGTCGTTCGAGAAGTAGGTAGGTGTAGGCTGCACCGGGATTTGGTGGGGTGCGTGCCCTGCATCCAGACGACTTAGTGTGCCGCAGCACTGCTGCCAGCAGCGGACGCATGGACGCATAGGATGTCCACGCGGGAAGCTTCGTCGGCACGCCACGAACGCAATTGACGCGTTCGGGGGCTTACAGTGATCTTGGGTGTCTACCGGAGGAGAGACCAACGTCCAGGCTATGACTGCTAAAACGTGACGGCATCTGCTTTCGCCGTCTGCACATGGACTCGGTGGTTGTGCACTTCCTCGAGATCTCGGTGGAGCCCGAGCCGACGATTTCGTTCGTACGCCAAAAGTGCTCTTGCTGTACTCAGCCACTCGAAGATACAGTACACGGTACTGTGAGCAAATCGCCAAGGCACAGTTCTTGAGCGCTTGCTTCCATGTATCAATCCTACGACGGACAGCTCCCGTGAACTGGCGCGTTGCAACGTGCACTATTAGCCAAGCGACGGATTTAGTTGTTGTCTTAGGGCGTGTTCGAGTTGACGGTTAAATTGCTGTTTCGGGCCATAAAGAGCTGGTTCGTCGTCGAAGCAGTAATTTAGTCATAAATATGCAAGTCGAACACACGAACATACAGTGCGCGCCAAATCATTAGGACCCCCAATTATCGGGTATACTTTTGCCGATATCTCGACATGTACGCATAGTTAGAAGCTGCTGTTTGGATATGTTGTTATTATTATGACTAGCAAGAGGGG